>JAZKJV010008130.1:0-280590 GCA_037367405.1 Ottelia alismoides | reverse complement strand
TACAGCAGCAACAGCCCCAGTATGCCCATCAGCAACAATACCAGAGTGGTCCTCGTCCCTCCTATCAGGGACAGCAGTGGAGGCAGCGACAGCCGCCTCAGCAGTCTTATCACCAGCCTTCCCCCCAGTATCAGCAGCAACACCAGCAGCAGCAGCCCCATTTCCAGGAGGGACAGACATCCGGTTCTCAGGGTCCAGCCTATGAGAACCCAGCCCTCGATGATCTTGCCCGCTTGCTATCTGAACAGCGAGCATCTTTCAGGCAAGAGATGGATGAATTCCGGCAGGAGATGCGGGACATCATCAAAGGCAAAGCTGCCATACCCGCTCAGATCAAACCTAATCCTAATAACCTAAAAAGAAAATCTGAGCAGGTAGAGTTCACAGAGGATACCTCTCCTAGTGACGATTTGAATGATATGTCTTATTCTTTGAATGATGCTGATTTTGTGACTACTAGGAGCGGTAGGATGCCAGCCGACGGTGCCTCTTCTGAGCGACAACCAGATGCTGAACCAGGAGCGCCAGAGGAGCAGAGGAGCGGTGCGGATGCCTCCCATGATGATGTTGAAGACGGTGGTGCTGATGCCACCAATGATGGAGTCCAGGACGACGGTGCTGACGCCGTCGTGATACCAGATGCAGACGGTGGTGCTGAAGCCACCATTTTGAATGAGGAACCAGAGCGTGGTGCTGATGCCGCAAAGACCGGTGCTAGTGGTAGTGCTGAGGCCACCACATCTACTTTTGTTGAGCCATCATCTGTGATGTTGCCACATTTTGTACCTAGAGACTGTGGGAACAAAAACAAAAACAAAAATATGAATAAAGGAAAGGTTTTTTGTTCAAATTGCGGATCCATATGTGGTGAATGATGATTATTGTATGGATTCTCCGTCTTCACAAGCACAGGGACCGATTCCTAGTCCTCCATCTGAGGAGGCCCCTACCATCCCCTTCCCTGAGGCACTCCGCCGAGCGAAGGGGAATAAAAAAGAAAATCCAAAAAAGAATCAGCAGGTAGAGTTCGGCAACGAATTGATTGACAGGTTTCACATTCAGCTAACTCTACGGGAAGCATTTGAGCATATCCCCTTCTTCAAAAAGAACTTGAAAGAGACAACTACTGTTCGAAGGAAGAAGAGGCACAGAGATCAAATCCATATGCTCACTCATGACACATGTTGCATCATCCAGAACAAGCTGCCAGCCAAGTGACCAGACGCAGGAGCTCCCTATGTCAGATGCGAGATTCAGGAGCAGCAGTTTGATCGTACTCTATTAGACAGCGGCTCTTCAATTAACCTCCTTCCGGCAGCCTTACTCAAGCAGTTCGAGTTTGGCCCTCTTCTTCGAAGCAGAACGGTCCTTCAGTTTGCTGATAGGTCGATTAAGAGGCCTAAGGGGTTATTGAAAGATGTGGTCGTTACCATTCAGGGCCTGAAATTCCCCGTGGACTTCGTTGTGTTGGACATGGAGATCCCTGAGGCGGTAAATGATGCCCCCATCATTCTCGGACGTCCATTCTTGGCCACAGCCAAGGCGGTGACCGACCATGATAGTGGGAAGGTATGTTTTCGCGTAGAGGGCGAAACCATACAAATAGAGACGATCGAGGAAACCAGAGCTAGAGAGTTAGAGTGCTCCGAGCAGTCCAACGAAGCAGCGCAGATGACAGAGGAGGAGTTAGACATCCACCAGGTTTGTGATTTTGAGATGACTGATGATGAATCCAACTGGACAGATCCCGTAGCACCGACCCTCGCCTTGCCTACAGATTCACTGTATCTCAAGCTCATGGCAGTCGAGAGCCGGGAAAGCACAACCCTGGATGAGGATATCTCTGAGGCTGACAGTGTTGTTATGAGTGGTGCTGAGGAATTTCAATCATGCTCATCTTCTTCTGATCCCTCGGATTCAGACATTGACTGGGATGACTTTGATGACTATTTACCTTGTCTGATTCCTACTGAGCCAACAACCATGACAGAGTGCGAGCCGGTGCAGTTTATAGTTGATTCAGAAGGCCGCCCTTCGTCAGAAATTCATGCAGAGCGAGAGTTCTCCCATGCAGACCTGGTCGCATTTACACAGACATATCAGAAACCAGATCTGCCACCTCCCAGTTGTCCAGAACGGAAACCTCTACCGCAGTCGATGAAGTACAGATTCCTTGCTGGAGAGCCAGAAATGCACCCAGTCATTATCTCAGCAGATTTGACTGAAGAGCAAGAATCTCGTCTGATGGAGGTTCTTGAAAGAAACCGCAAGGCAATCGGTTGGAGTATAGCTGATCTCCAGGGGCTGAGCCCAAATCTTTGCTCCCACCACATCTATCTTGAAGATAACGCTAAGCCGTCGCGTGAGTTCCAACGACGGCTGAACCCGAATCTTCGAGACGTAGTCATGAAAGAAATTTCCAAGTGGTGGAGCGCCGATTTTTATCTATCCCATCTCCGACTCCAAATGGGTAAGTCCGCTACATGTGGTACCTAAGAAGACGGGTATCACTACAGTTGTCAATGAGTCTGGAGAGGAGAACGCTACCAGAGTACCAACTTCTTGGAGGGTCTGTGTGGACTACAGACGATTGAATGAGGCCACCAAGAAGGATCACTTCCCGCTACCATTCATTGATCAGATTATCGAGCGGCTAGCTGGGAAGAGTCACTATTGTTTCCTTGATGGGTACTCTGGATACAATCAAGTGGCCATTGCGCCCGAAGACCAGGAGAAAACGACATTCACCTGTCCGTTTGGGACTTATGCTTTCAGATGGATGCCCTTTGATCTATGTAACGCTCCGGCGACATTCCAAAGGTGCATATTGTCCATCTTCTCGGACATGGTGGGTGACTGTTTAGAGGTCTTCATGGATGACTTCTCGGTCTATGGCGACGGGTTCGACGCTTGTCTTGACTGCCTAGACCGTGTGCTCAAGCGCTGCATTGAGGTTAACCTTGTTTTATCTTGGGAGAAGAGTCATTTCATGATGACTCAGGGGACGGTCCTTGGTCATATCGTCTCCAACAGGGGCATGGAGGTCGATCCGGCTAAGGTGGATATCATCAGAAAACTCAATCCGCCGTCCAACTTGCGTCAGTTACGGTCTTTTCTGGGGCATGTCGGTTTCTACCGACGGTTCATTCAGGACTTCAGTCGAATTGCCCGACCGCTCACTGACTTGCTGACCAAAGACACCGAGTTTATTGTTAATGATAAGTGTCTAGAATCATTTGAGACTCTCAAAAATATGGTTGTTTCTGCTCCTGTCCTTCAGCCACCCGATTGGTCTCTCTCATTCGAGATCATGACGGATGCTTCAGATTTTGCCGTTGGGGCTGTGCTCGGACAAAGGAGGGATGGACTACCTTTTGCCATTCACTAGGCCAGCCGGACTTTGGATGCCGCGCAACGGAATTACACTGTGACTGAGAAAGAGATGCTGGCCGTAGTTTTCGCTCTTGATAAGTATCGATCATATATTCTCGGATCTAGAGTGACCATTTACACAGATCATACCGCCATCCGATATTTAATGGCTAAGAAGGATGCCAAAGCACGTCTCACCAGATGGATCCTTCTACTCCAGGAATTTGATATTGAGATTAAGGACAAGCCTGGAGTCAAGAATGTGGTGGCGGATCATCTCTCCAGATTGGAGAATCTTGAGGAATCTGAGCCCAACGCACCTATCACAGAGACATTTCCAGATGAGGCGATCTTGGCTGTCACCTCACTCCCGTGGTATGCTGACTTTGTAAACTATCTTGTTGCCAAGACAGTCCCTCAGGGTTGGCCCAGGCAGAAACTTGAGACCTTCCTAGCTAAGGCCAAGTTTTACCATTGGGAGGATCCCATCCTTTATCATGAAGGAGGGGATAGTATCTGGAGGAGGTGCATTCCTCAAGAAGAGCAGCACAGCGTCCTCACATACTGCCACAAGCTTGAGGCAGGAGGACATCATTCTGGAAAAAGAACAGCACAGAAGGTGCTTCAATCCAGCTTATGGTGGCCTACTCTCTTCAAGGATTCTGATGAGTTCGTGAAGAGATGTACTGACTGTCAGAAAATGGGAACCTGCGGACAGAGAGACATGATGCCCATGCAACCCATTCACTTCTGTGAGGTTTTTGATGCATGGGGGATTGATTTCATGGGCCCATTTCCTAAGAGTCAGGGATTCGAGCATATTTTGCTCGTTGTAGATTATGTCAGCCGATGGGTTGAGGCCATCCCCGCCCGAGCCGCAGATGCTAAAACCGTGTGCAAATTTTTGAGGAAAAATATCATTTCACGGTTCGGAATACCTAGAGTCTTGATTTCAGACGGGGGGTCTCACTTCATCAATGACAAAGTCAGGGCCCTTGCAGACGAGTTCGGCATTGACCATCGGGTTGCCACTCCTTATCACCCTCAGACTAATGGTCTTGCCGAAGTATCGAATAGGGAGATAAAGACAATCTTGCAGAAAGTTGTCCGCCCAGACCGAAAGGATTGGTCACAGCTTTTGGACTCGGTCTTGTGGGCTTATCGGACTTCTTTCAAGAATCCATTGGGGACGTCTCCCTTTCATCTCGTCTATGGCAAGCCGTGCCATTTGCCAGTGGAGATCAAGCATAAATCTTTTTGGGCAGTTACTGAGTTGCTTCTAGATCCCGAGAGTATAGGAGAACATAGAAGAGCAGAATTGGCAGCCCTGGAGGAACTTAGAGATACAACCTTTTCGAACAGCTTACAGTACAAAGAGAAAGTGAAGACATGGCACGATTCACATATCAGCCATAAACAGTTTGAGCCAGATCAGAGAGTATGGTTGTTTGATTCCAGGCTGAAATTATTCCCAGGGAAATTGCAGAGCAAGTGGAAAGGTCCGTATGTGGTCAGGAAGGTACATGACAATGGCAGCATCGACATATCCGAACCGTCATCTTCCTCTACCTTCCGCGTCAATGGTCAACGCCTGAAATTATATCTTGATCATGAACCGCCGACCATTGACGTTGCCCCCATTCTTCTAGTATGAGATGTGTCCCTTGATTCTGATCATCTGCATCTCATACATGGTGATCAATTCTATCTTCCGCTGTACAGATCCATCTGTTTATATCACTCTGTTGTCTGTTGATTTATTTTCTTATTTTCTTCTTTTCTTCTTTTCCTTTTCTATCTTCTTCATCTACCGAAAAGGTATCGCCCTTGTAGACAGCTTTCCATACTTAGGACGTACTTTGTCCTAAGTATAGGGGGGCGTGCACCCCGAGTTGTTCGATCTTTTTCGATCCTCTCTATTGTCTCCTCTTCTTGTCTATACTTAGGGATATCTTACCCTAAGTATAGGGGGAGACAATCTGAGTACGATCTGTTCATTCCCACCCTTGACCCTCCCTGCTTTGTGTACAGTCTGCTATACTTAGGATTATTTGATCCTAAGTATAGGGGGGACGGTCAACTTCTCATTCGTTTGATTCATTTGTTCCTTTATTGTTTAGACTTGTCTATACTTAGTACGAGTTATGTCTTCTCTTTTCTCTCCGATCTATGAGGACATAGCTCAAGCTAAGTATAGGGGGGTCGTATATACTGCGTATATACTTTAGCCATAACTCGTACTTTCGTATTTTCCTAATAAATATGGCTAAAAATTCTTTAAAATTCATTAAAAACCCCTAATAAAAAGATGTGGTTATTCCTCAAATTCTTTTTGTATTTACTGATTAATAAATCAGGTGAAAGTATTTTTTGCAAAATGTTTGAAAAATAGTTTGAAAATCTTCGTGAACATTTATTGAAAACTATTTTGAAAATGTTTTGTTACATGTTTTCAACCTGTGTGAAATGGTGTGGATTGTAAAACTTCTTTTCTTTGTGTGAAATAAAATGTTTGAAAAATGATTTGCAAATGGTTTGAAAAATGGTTGCAAAAATAGTTTGAAAAACCTATATATACTGTTTTGAAAGCCTTTGCAAAATGATTTTCAAATGTTTGTAAAATGTTTGTAAAAATTATTTTGGACTATAGTTTTCAAAAATTGTGTGAAAAGCTTGTGTCAAATAAGTTTGAGGAATAATGACATCACACCAAAATCCACTATATATATATGTAAAATTGACCACTTACCCTTGTAAATTCTTAAAATCCGTTTCTTGTTCATACGAAGAAGCACTCCCGTGTACATATTTTAACCTAGTTTTCAGCCAAAACTTTTTATTTTCAAAAAGCCCAAAAACATTTGCAAAATTAAAATCCAAAAACATGTGAAAAATCTTTTTGAAAAAGACAAAAAAATGCATATGCATCATCATCACCATATTTTCAAAAATCCATAAAAAGTTCAAAATCTTTGAAAATCGCATCACAAAAATATTTTCTGCATTGCATTGCATGGCATTCGCATTTTTCGGATTGAGTTTGATGGTTGAACAAGTCTAAGTAAAATCCGGAGATTGGAGCTTGATTGGACCTTATAATTTACCTAATAACAGGAACCTTATAGGAACTGGGTTTGAGGTACTTCAGGTCTAGTTGACTTAATTCTTTGAGGATCACGGGACTTAGTTCAATGGATTCTTGATTGCCTAAGTAGAGTATTTCGGAGCACACGCACGACTCTTGTTGATAATGACCTAACTTGGACACCTGCACCTTTCACATGGCTCAACTCAGTTGGAGTGGTGAGGGGATTGGATTTGCCGGTATGAGACGCACACAAGTGGAAACATTTGTCCTCCTCTAGGGAGGGAAGTGCACCCCAACCCGTCCAGTGATTAGGAAGTCTAAAGACAGGAGGCTGTGTGTTGCGATAAAGCTTCAAAAGAGGGATAGTCTATTGGCTCAAGAGGAAAAACTCCTTATGTAAATGCTGCTGTATATAGTATTCAAAAAAAAAAAAAGTTCAGGCATGTACAAAAATAAAAAGCCTGCAAGTATGTACAAAGAAGATAAGCAAGCTTGAGTTCCAAAGTCATATCATGTGAGCCTGCAGCAGGATGACTTGACTACACTGGTCTTGCATCCAAGGATAGGTAGCTACACTGGCTACCGTCCATTCTTCTCTTCACCCCCTCCTCTTGAGCTGGTTGCCACTTGAACTTAGAAGGGAATACCCCGCTCCTCGAGGATGGAGTTGCTGGATTGGGGAATCATTGGGTTGTCATACTGGAGAAGTCAGTTTCTTTGTCATTCTAGTTGGGGAGAGCCACCATCACTTACACTGTACGAGTCAGATTCATAGTCGTAAGAGTTTGCGTACGAGTTGAAGTATTTCTGACCTGGCTATTGAGGAGACTTGGACAGAGTTTTGGGATTCTCAGGGACTGTTGGATTTCAAACAAGGTTCTCATTAAGGTTCCGCCTGCACTAAATTTCCAAAGGTCCGACTTAAGCTCCAAACTTTGATTTTGCGAAGACAAGTTTGATAATCTAGTAAAATCCAAGTTCTTCTTTTTCTTTTCTTTCTTTTCTTTTTGCACTTATTGCATAAGTGTTTGCTAGGGACTAGCAAAGGTAAAGTATAGGGGGATGATGAATCCACATTTCATCATCTTTATTCTATCATTTTGGCACCAAAAACCCTAGCAAATGCCTGTAAATAGTATTAAAATCATCATCTTAGCATCCATGCATGTGCATTCAGATAGTGTATAAATTACTGTAATTAAGGCCAAAATTATAGAATAAATAAAGAAAAGAAAAAGAATAAAATATTATAAATATTTTATGACCCAAAACCCTCGGGACCTAGGCATCTTGATGAATAGGTCGACAAGGAATAAAGTAGGGGGAGATAAGGGCCAAAGTACAGATAAAATACCTATACATTCCTTTCATTCTTTATTCATTTTGGGACCTATTTTTGGTTCTACTTTTTATACATCAAATAAAGAAACTTTGTACATGAAAGTTGTAGATAAATTAATAAAGAAGAATACAAAATTTATTTCACAGAAAAATAATGTACAGATAAAAAGTTATGACCTGAATAAGAATCCAGAATCCCAACTTTCCAGACCCGTATCTCATAACGGACAACTCCAAATGCAGTGTACTCACCTTTAATTGTATATAGAAGAAAATAATCTATCCAATGGTGGTGGTTTCGCATTTGGCGGAGCTACGGTTTGAAAGTTGAGTTTTGGACCCCTATTGTATACTTGTACTGAATAAAATATTCAATTTATTATTTATTCATTATTTTTATATTTTTTATATTTTTATAATTTTGTAAATGTTACTTATAATATATATGTGCATTAAAATTAAAATAAAATGCAAAGAAAAATAAAAATAAAAATACTTGTATAAAGACTACATAGGTATATTGCCTATATCTATACCTGTACAAAATACTCTTTTATTAAATATAAAAAATACATCAATAAAATAAAATAAAAATATATTTATGTGTATAAAAGTATTTTACAATGTTATAAAATTATAAACAAAATTAAAGAAATTAAAACACAAAATAAAAATAAATACTAAAGTATATAGATATTATACCTATATAGGGTTAAAAAGGCAACTTGTAAAAATAAATCTCATAAAAATAAATAAAAATCAGAATAAAATACTACATAAAATTTTAAGCATTTTTTATTTTATAACTTTTAATTAATTCGGCCATTTAGTATTTTAAAATGAATTAACAAGATAATATTTCAGGGTTTTTCCTGGTTGGTCCACGTGGACCAACCAGGAGGCGTCAACAGTTGACCCCAGTCAACTAGTCGCCCTACCCCCTGTAGCCCGTGTCAGGCTCGGTTTTTGAGCCATCTTTTTGGCTTTTTCCCAGCCAATTCTTTCATATTTTCGTGTTGCATCCTTCTGCAACATTGTTCACCAACCATCTATCTAACTCGCCCGAGCTTAATCTTGGTCTTTGGACCCAAGATTTGCAAGATATTCATTGATCTTTGGACCCCTGCAGCTCAGAGTCAAACCACATAAAAAGAACCCTCAACCTTGCGACTCGATTTCGAACACCTTCGGTCCACCCCCTCGCGCCTCTTTCGTGCTCCAGAGCTACCTGGAGGTGACAGCTCCGACGTGGGCTCTTCAGCCAAGGCAGCCGAGGTCGGAGGCGTCTCCACCACCTCTCGCAACTCCGGCGGTTGAGGTACCCTTCCCTCCGGTCTACACCGTCGAGGAAGCCATTTCATCCTTTTATTTTTCGTGCATTAGCTTAGTCTGGGTCTTAGGAGTAAAAGCCCTCAAGAAATTTTGAATTCCATCGTTCGATTCACCTAATTGCTCATCCTCGCCGGAGCGCACCTCCGGCCACTGACTACCACTCCGCCTCTCGCGTCGATTAGGTCCACTTAGGGTCCAGGCAACTTGCCCTGGACCTCTTGACCGGTTTTGCAGGGTCGAAGAACGTTGACTCGCGCCTGGGCGCGTTTTTGATGCTCGCCGGAGCTCAGCCGAGCTCTCCAGCTCCGCCGACCACTTGCGAGCGGCACGGCCAACGCCGTGCACTTTTGGTGCCCCCAGGAGATAGAGGATGACCCCAGGAAGCTCCAGCCCGATTTTGAAGCCAAGCAGCCCGCCGGAGACGGAGCTTGACCTCGGAGAACCTCGGCTCGCCGGAGTTCGTCGTTGTTCTTGCTCCGGCCTTCGCCACCGTTGGATCAAGGTGGAGCTCCAGATCGCGCTTCGACCGTTAGATCTTCCGCGACCAGCCACCGTTGGATCTCTTTCTGAGATCTAATCTCAGACGTCGAAGCGAACCATCATCGGTCGTTCATCAAGCGCCACGTGTCAAGTGGCAGCTCCAGCGTCGTTGGATCCGCGCGTCGAGGGTATTTTGCATTCCAACCCTCGCGCTTTTTGTATTTATTATTTAGTATTTAAACTTTTGTGTGTAGTGTAATAGTTTTGTAATATTTGCACAAAGACCCCCAAACTTTGTTTATTTGCGTCTAGGTCCTTCGCCACGTCACCTCACGTGACCTGTACACGTGAGGTGTGGGCATTTTGCAGAAGGGCCCTCGGTTGTTTGCTTATTTTGTTTTAGTACCAAAACTGTGGCATTAAGTGTTATATTTTTGGATATTTTGCATGGAAGCCCCCTGAGTTCTTGGATATTGCGATCTAGTCCTCGCCAGGCGCGTGCGAGTCGCGTGCCCTGGTGGGAAAATTGCTAGCGTGCCCAGGCGGATTTTGTAATTGCATTTTGGTGCTAGAAATTAAATATTCCGTTCAATATTTTGTGGAAAATTGCGTGTATGCCCCTGGATGTTTTGTAAATTGCATTTATACCCCTGCCAGGCTTATTTATTAATTGGATGCTTGTTGTATTTATTTGAATGATCATTTCAAGCCCAAAAATTCCACAAAATTAGGGTTAAGCTCCTGTTAACTTGAACTTTAACGCCACCATTTTAGTTTTTGATTTTATTTTATTTTCATATTTATTAAAAATCAAAAACTTGCTTTTTATGCACTGTCTAGCTTAGAAAATGCCCAAAAAATATCAAAACCTCTCCAAAAATTCCAAAAAAATTACCTAGTGTCTATTTTATCATATTTTAGTGTCAGTCCAAAAATCATTAAAAATCTCAAAAGAAAAACACTAAAAATTTAAAAACACTCAAAAACTTCAAAAAAATTATATAAAAAAATAGAAAACTCCAAAAATCAAAAACTCAGTTCCTGTTTATTTCTTATTTTGTCCTTTTTATTTAAAAAATAGTGTGAAAATTTTTAGCTACTGGTTGCTATTTTTAAATCTCATTTTACTCACAGCCGGCACCTTTTGCACTGTTTTAACTTGTTGAAGTAATTAAAAATACCAAAAACACCTTGAAAAATCCCTAAAAATCACAAAAACAGTAGAAAATTATAAACATACCAAAAACATCTTAGTTCTGAATTTTTGGTTATTTATGTGCACTTTTATAAATACTTTAGCTTGTCATTTATTATATTGTCTTTACTTTCCAATATTGAAAAAGAAACAAAAAAATACATAAAATATAAAATATAAAAATCAGAAAATTAAAAATCAAAATACAAAAATATAAAATTAAATTAAAAATAAGAAAAAAAATTTAAAATTAAAAACCCACAAAAATTGCTTTGTTTGCTTGCTTAGTGTAGACACATCACACACACATTCACTTGAGCACGAATTTTTGAATTACCCTGCTTGCTCCCTGTGTTCGAACTCTCTGCATACTTGACACTATGCACCATTTGTGCAGAGTTAAAAATAAATTTTAACTCCACATTAGTTCTAATTTGTTGATCTTTAGTGTGGGTTAATTATTGATTTTAGTTCAGAGTTCATTGTGAGTCGTCACAGCGACGGTTGTCTCCGCCTTGTGTGAGACACCACTTTTAGACTCCGTGAATTTTGGCTATATCAGTCTTCACCGTCGGATCGTCCAGACGATCTAATCATAGCCATCCACGTGCCCAACTATCATCGGTCGTCCCGAAAGTGACACGTGTCCAAGTGAAGTAGATCTCGCCCGAAAGTGAGACGTGTCCGTACGCTTCCGCCCTTTCTTGGATATTTTGCACAATTTCACCTGAGCATTTTTGTAATTATTTATTAATACGTAAACATTCATCTACAATTGTATTCTTTGGACTTTTTGCATTAAGGACATTGCATTACTTGCATTTTCTATTTAGTCCTTGTCCACGTAGGTCGACAAACCTTGGAATATTTGCAACCAAGCCCTCACGGCTTTGGTTATTTACTATTCGGTGGGAATTTTTGAATTTGACATTAAAAAATTTGGTAAAATTGCAGCTAAACCCATGTTCTTTCAGTTATTTACATAAAGGCCCCCTACCAGTGTGGCTCACGTGTCGATACACATGAGTTTGGCATTTTTGCAGGAGGGCCCTTGAGGCTTTAGATATTTTGTATTAGTACAGTAACCTTTTGTTTACGTTATAAATTTTTGATAAATTGTACATTGGCCCTGGAACTTTATTTTATTTACATTAGTGCCCATGTCAGCAGTGTAGTTTCTCATTGTTGTTTCTATTTATTTTAAATAGCAATTAAACTCGAAAAAATCTCAAAAAATAGTTGCTGATTCTTAATTGCACATACATTCAACCCTATTTTTAGTTTACAATTTTTGGCCTTTTTATTATTTTTTAAAAATCAAAAAAATCTCCTTTTGTCTTTTTACAATAGAAAACCCATAAAAAATATAAAAACATTTCAAAAAGTTTCCCCAAAAATATATTTTATGTATTTATGTATTTTTACTCATCAGACCAAAAATAACTAAAAATTATAAAATAAAAGTCTAAATTTTGAAAATCCTAAAAACCTTTATAAAAATATAAAAAATTCTCAAAAATTCCAAAAATTACATTTTCTGTTTTTGAATTTTTATATATTATTATATTTATTTTAAAATTAATTTGGAGAATTTTTTATTCTGTTTGATATTTTATATCTCCATTTTAATTCTGCCTATTTATTTTATCCCTATTTTAGGGTATTTTTTAATTTAAAATATATAAAAGTTAGAAAAAAATTCTAAAAATCACAAAAATAGTAAAAAAAATATTTAAAACCCAAAAATATTTTATTTTGTTATTTTGACTATTTTTATATTAGTCCTTATTATATATATCCTATATATAGCTTTATATATAAATTACAAGAAAAAGAAAATATAAAAAATATAAAAATATAAACCGAAATTAGAAAAACAAAAAAGGTAAAAATCAAAATACAAAAATATAAAACAAAAATAAAATAAAAAAATTAAAAATTAAAAACCCACCAAAAACCCAAGATTGTCTAAGTGTTTGATAGATAAATTGTACCTTGATTTCTTATCTTGCATGCTCTATTCCCTTGTGTCCTGTGTTCGACCCATACTTGCTTGCTGTTATACATTCTTAGTAGGTTATAATAAATTTTAACTCTTGCTCTTAATTTCTTAATTATTTGTGTGGGTTAGTTGTTGAATAACGAGCGGATTCGAGTAGTCGCCTCAGCGACAGTGAGCCTGATTTGTCAAGCCATTATTTAGCGACTCCCATCTTGTAGTTTTTCAATGCTTGCTACTACTTGGGAAGAACTGATCTTGATCCAATGACGATGGATGGTGGTGGAGGAATAGAGGACGAACTCACCCTTGGCGAGCTTCAATTATGTACAATGCGTATCTCCGACTAGCTACAGCTCCGTCGAGATGCTCTTCATGCTCCTGTAGCCTTCCCGCAACTCCTAGGAACCTCAAATGGGTCTAGAACTCACTGAATGAGCCCTGGAGGTCGAAGGTGCTAAGGTGGTCCTGGGACTAGATGCTCGAAGAGTCTGGGCCTCATATATCCCCTTCTAGTCATTGTATCTGCAAGAGAAGAAAGATGGGGCTCCGAGGAAGCAGTTGGGCAGTTATTGGCGAGTTTCGGAGTGGGAATGGTGGTGAAGCGACGAGGTCTATGGTGAGGTGACGGAGTTGACCTCGAGGTACCAGATCAAGGGTCGATCTGGGTGGATGGTTGGTGGAACACGGTGGAGAATCGAAGGGGAAGGGTGTGGGATGGCAGTTGTGGTCGGAAACAAGGTGGAATGACGAGGAACAATGGCCGTAGCTCTAGAGCTTCAACGAGGCTAAGGTTTAATTCCTATGCTAAACAAGAAATCAAAACATAAAACAAGGGCAAAAAATGAAAGGTGCGACTAAAGTTACCTAAGAAAGAAATGGAAAATACCTCAAGTGGCCGAAGGCCGCGAGATCAACCGCTAGGAGCAGAGCTTCGACGATGAGTTGGGAACACCCTCTACACCTCTCCTCCGGGTACTTGGAGCACAGTGAGCTCTCCCTGTCACAAAGACTCGACCCTAGGGCACTCCAAGGGGGCTTGAATGGGTAGAAGATGAACCGAAAAATTGAGGAAAAGGATTGGGAGGATTATGTATAGTGAGTGAGGATGCGACTTCGACTAGGGTTAGCGAGTGAATCAATGAATCTCAGACCTAGGAAAAGCCTCGACGAGAATCATGGATGAATAGTGAAGAGATCTCAAGAAGTGACCCATCATCCTCAAGAAGTGTATCGTGAGATAGAATATCGGGAAGATGGAGGTTAAGCTACATCTGACAGGTCTACGACGTGGGTTAGATAGGTTACCCAAGTCAATGGGTGACGAGCCCTTATTGGGCCACGTCACCTGCAAAAAGACAAAATCAGGATTAAATTCGTAAATATATCAAATTAAATTATTAAATAATTTTACTAATTATTGATTAAAACATAAAATATGCTTATTAATTAATATAGTATTTTAATATGATTTTTATTTATTTTTATAAGTTAATTTATTATGAGTTACTTTTTAAGGTTATATTTATAGGTATATTTACCTATATTATGTGTATTTTATTTTTATTTTATATTTTATTATTTTATATACATAATTTATATATGTATAACTTATTTTAATGTAAAAAAATTGTTATCTTTTTCCAATATAATATGTACACTTAAATATATAAGGGTATATAATATGTAGGTATAAGTATAGTATATTCATCTATGTATTTTTGTATCCATTTTATTTTAGTATATTTTTTATGGTTTTATTTTTTATATTTGTAATAGAATATAAATAATATTTATAGGGGCATAAAAATTAAAAGACTAAAAGAATAAAAGAATAAATTTCCCCTTTTGGTTATATACAGGTATATTGTACAATAGGGGTCCAAAATCTAACTTTTGTATCTTAACTCCAAATTAAATGAAACCAACTTCATTAAATAGATTATTAAAAGTTATATATAATTAAACTTAATTTTCACATTTTGAGTTCATATGGAGAAGATATGAGTCAGGGAAGTTTGGGTTGTGGAATCTTATTTAGAGTATAAAATGTATAGTGTGTATAATTTTTGTGTGAAATCAACTTTGTATTTTTCTATATAATTTTATACACAATTTCAAGTAAAAAATTTCTTTATCTTAAGCATAAATAATAAATAATAAAATAGGTCTCGAAAATAAATTATTGAAGAATAAAAGAATATGATTTTTGTTGATTTGTTGGCCCTTATCTCCCCTTTACTTTATTCCTAGTCGACCAACTCAATTCTTGACTCAATCTTGGGGTTTAGGGTCATGAAATACCATTAATATTTTATTCATTTTATTCATTTTCTTTATTATATAATTTTAGCATTAAAAACTATATTTTATATACAATAAATGGAATAAATAATGAACGTTAATTTATACAAAATAATGATATTTACATGCATTCAACTAAGGTTTTAAGGCCAAAATAATAGAATAAAGGTGATGACATGGAGATTCATCACCTAAACCCCGAGACTAAGTCAAGAATTGACTTGGTCAACAAGGAAATCAGGGCCAAAAATAAGAAGTAAAACCCTCATTTTTATTCATCAATAAGTCCATTTTGGGACCTATTTTATTCTTTATTATTTATTCAAGAAATAAATAAATTTTGTACATGAAAGTTGTAGATAAAAATACGTAGAAAAGTACAAAATTTGTTTCACATAAAAATATTGTATATTGTACTTGTTACACTCAAAATAAAATTCCTAAATCCCAGCTTCACAAACATGTATCTTCTCCATATGAACTCAAAATGCACCAAAATCTCTTAAGTATATATAACTTGTAATAAGTTATTTAATGAAGGTAGTTTCATTAAATTTGGAATAAAGATACAAAAGTTAGGTTTCGGATCGCTATTGTACAATATACCTGAATAAAATAATCATTTTATTTATTCTTTAATGTTTTCATATTTTATATGTTTATAATTTTGTAAGTAATATTTATAACTCACGTGCATAATTAGAAAAAAATAAAACCATAAAAAATACACTAAAATAAATAAGTATACAAAATACATATTTAAATACACTTGACATATACATATATAATAAGTATACCTATTTATTTAAGTGTATATATTATATCCAAAAAATATAATAAAAAAAATTTAAGTGCATTTAAATAAGCCGTAAATATATAAATTAAGTATATAAATATCGAGGTTATTTGGCCTAAAGAAGAGATTTCAATCATATTCGACGGATGAATATATATATATATATATATAGAGAGAGAGAGAGAGAGGTGGGAGAGGGGCGATCATGTGAGACGAAGCTTCTGTAGATGGTGAGATGGGTACTCTCAACTACTCATTTTACCATCAATAATGACACGAAAGCTTAGTGGATTTAGATCACAACATATCACCATGGTACTATTTCAAATTCAACTTAATATGAGGCCTATATCACATCCATCATGATTATCGAATTTCAGTGGTATTATAATTGTTGAAATCGAGCAATCAAAATGGACATGTTAGGAGTTTTTTTGCTTTAAATTTGAAACACATTTTCCACTTACTATTTTATCTTAATCCACCAAGTTTTCGTGCCATTATTGATGGTAAAATGAGATGTTGAGAGTGCCCATCTCATCATCTCACAGGATCGCTCATGTATATATATAAGAGAGAGAGAGATATCCATTTAAAAACATGATTATGAATACGAATACAGATATTAAGTACTGTGAAAATTGTATTATAATATCCTTTAAAAAGAATACAAATATAAAATAAATACGAACCAAATATGAATAATAATAGAAATATTTTATAAATTAACTATAATATAAATGTTTAGAATGGTCTACACATAAAATAGATATACGAAATATATATTCATTTCATCATAATTAGGTCAACAATGATGAATGCAATAATAAAATAATGATGTTACACATAGTTATAAATAAATCCATAACTATATTTATATACTAAAATAGGTATAGGAATACGAATGTGAATATAATCAAATGTCAAATTGATATCTATATCCGCATCTACTATAAAACAAATACGAATACAGATATTAAAATATGAATATAACGATTACGACAATAGATCAAATATGGATATATCTATTTTCATTTTCATTTCTAGTGAGCTGTATGTAACGCACTTTTAAATTTATATGGATAGACACTTTATTTCTAATTCTTGTCGTCTTTTCAGCAGTAACATAACTATATTGCTAGTTTCTATTTTTCTCCCGAAAAGGACAACTAATAAATAATAAAGAGAGTTTCAAGGTGCATAAAGATCTCAGACCTTTAGGGAGCATTCAGTTCAAGAATAAGCATGAATAAGTATGGAGAATAAAGGACCATTCTCCGTTCGGATGCAGGATAGGAATAAGGAGAATAAGCTGGAATAAGTTCTATTCTTTGTTCGGCTGCCTATTGGGGGTTAAGAAATAAAGTTTGAAAGTTAGTTAAATTTTTTTTATTTGATTTTGTGAGATACATTATGTAGTAAATTGGTAGCATATAATTGTTACTTAAAATCGATATGAACTTCAACATTAAAATTAAATATCCAAAACCCAGTAAGTCAAAGTTCAATGTACACTATTTATTGCATTACGACATGCTTATCATACACTGATTCTTCTGCAATATCATGCGCGGAAGTTGATCAAGCCATCATCTGGGCGATCACTCGTTGCTTCTCCCGTAGCTGACGTTGGGTTTTCTCTAGTTTCTTAATGAAGAATTCTTTCGAAAATTCCAGCAATTTACTAAATCCACCAAGAATAGCCTCTCTGCTAGCATGGACTGGTGTACCAGGGTCAATGTTGATGCATTTACCTTGTATCCATGAGATATCTGTATGGAATTACGTGATTTGGTAGTCGTCCTTATTGGAATGGACAAATTGAATTGAAATGCATTGAATGGGAAGAAATTACCTCTTTTGGGCAATTGTACCACCAATGATCCTTGATGTCCACGTGTCTGCACAAGCCCTCGAAGAGCAGGTCTGCATCGTCCAGGCAGAAGCATCTACATCCATGAGTTTTGGCTCGATCACAACGAAGCATGGCCATAACTAGGTTGGGTTCCCGGAGAAAATTTGAATACATTAAGTAAAGAAAAGAGTCGCGAACGAAAGAGGTATTAAAAACAACAAGTTATGAAAAATTTCCATCGAGAATGTTGGACACAAAGTTTTTCTCGAAAAATATGGATACATCATCGATATATTCTCCCAAGAAGTAAAACGTAAAATATTAATAAGAAAAGACAGAGAGACATAGTCGACCCAGTCAGATGGCTAAGTGTCCTACAACATGATTGTTGCCAAACCGTCACGCAGCACCTCTTCGGCTTGGATGTCTTCCTCAGAGACCCTAATATCGCTCACTGCGAAGTTGTTATCGAAGTCATCATAACTCGTCATGGACACATTAGGGACCCGACCTTGTGTTGAGTCATGGGTAAATGCACTCGATATTTGATCCTTGCCTTTAAACATCATAGATAAAGTTGATGATGCAGCACACCATTACAACCACAACCTGTTTCTCGAAGTTGTAGAAGTATCTCTCACTGCTTACCTTGAAGCGAGCCTTCATTATCCCAAATGTCCATTCAACATATGACCGGAGTTGTGAGTGACGGTGATTGTACACCTCCTCAGGCTTGACATTGTTGCAGCCCCTCCGAGCCCTAAATTGAGGTGGGTGCACAATGACTCCACAGTATGGCGTGAGGACGGTATCCATGTTCGCGTCTCTGCGGTCCAGAAGGAACTTCTATCTAGTCGGTACGTGAAAACCGCCATCATCCAAGTCTCACCTCAGCACCTTCATGTCAACAGCTAACCCCTCCCATCTGACGGTCATGTATAGAAATCTATAGCTAAAGTTGACACATGCCATCACATTCTGTGCTACTATTTGGTGCCTGCTCCTGAGCTTTAGTGCGATATTTGCTGGGACATTTGTAGAGATAAGCATCCGGGGTCGATCAACCAGCATATAAATGAAATCATCTCTAAGGGAGATGATGCATGTGAGGATATCGTTGAGATGATTTGAAAGGATATCACCATAGTGATGGAAATGCTCGTAAAGTACCCGATTCTTCGCATTATGGTTGAGGTAATACAACAGTATGCAGTCCCCTCGGCCTTTAGTTGCCTCGAATCCTTTAGGCATGTCCATTCCTTTAGGATGGCACATGGACGTCAGATTGTGTCAGGATACATCTGAAAAACCTCATACGATCGAGCAACATGACCGTCCAGCATCTCATGAATCCATATATGACTTATATGCATGGAGGTGTGCTTTGGCACCCGGGGGATATAACTACCATTCGTGTTCTCCCCATCCTCCTCGTCCTCTAGGACTACACGTAGATATGTCATGTTTAACATGATCTAGTTGTACCTCATCGTGATGATTGCCGCCATGCCCTCCATTGCTGAGCTAGAGCTCCTAAAGTTATTGACAAAACATAGGGCATGGGAACATCACAACGTAAAATAAATGTTTGAAGAGATGGTTACATTAAAAAGTATTACAAACTAGATGTTGGATTCCTATATATTGTTCGTTAATATAGAAAATTAATACAAGCCAAATCAATTACCACAACAAGGACAATTTTTACGGTTAAACATACAATACTGGAAGAAGACATCAAATCTTCATGACATCATCACAACCATCAAAACAGCATAGGTGAATCATCCCTATGGCTTGCTCAACTGAATGCTTACACGGACATCTAACTTAGCAGGCACGGACTTGGCACGGTTGAAGATGATCCGTTCATATAGATCATGGAGGTTGTGTTAGAGCCGGATTTGTGCCTCTAGAGGCAGGTCTGGAAGCAACGACTCCAACTCATCCACAATCTCGTCCACCCCTTCATAGGGATCCTTAGAGGTCCACGTTTGGATTTGCCCCCTTTGCAGCTCCAACATTTGTATCGTTAGATGAATCACATCCCTCACCTACAACCTGCGAAGCTAGGGGGCACCATCACTGCGGGAATGCTTGGTACCCGAGGTATGTACCCATGAATCCCTACATCATCTCCTCCTGAAGGGTTGATAAGTAGCCCCCCTTGTTCAACCTGACCGGGCACCCCAAGCACATCAATTTCCACTTCTAGCTCATCCTAGAATGCATGTTGTGTCCCTATATCTCCCTCAAAAAGGGCTACAAATGACCCTGGAGGTGTGATCTGGGAAGAGAAGGCGTATGTACCCTTCGCGATGTAATCTCCTACCATTGCATCCACCAGGCTGTAATGAGGGAAGGACATCCTTCGATAGTGCTCGTAGGCCTTGTCGATATGAAAGCAACATTACATGATGAAATGTTGTAAAATGATCTAGAAATCTATATTGGGGTCTAATATACTTATATACTGTAAGCTAGTCTTCCTTGTCAGGTGCGACTAATGTACAGAAGATTGGGTCCCACCCTCAAACCGCTCTTCATCATCAGGTATACGAATGGCATGTAGTCCTTATTTATTATCTTCCATCGATTTTTTAGCTTCGCTTGTCCTAGTTATTCCTAGTCTGCACGTTGAAGTGTGCAATGATGTTATGCCATTCCATCGGTGTGAATGACCCTCCAACCCATTCTTCTATGTCAAAATGGTGTTTTAACAGTTGAAGAAGACACTCGTCCATTGCGGGTCCCTTTCACTCGGTGGGCAGGGAACTCATCGTCCCCAATGTGCACCACCGACATGCTTGCACCTCCTGTGGCCATCCTGTACGGTTGGGGTTAAACGGCTTAAGCACATTCCAATTAAGAGGTAGCACCTTACCAGTCCAAATGTAGGATAGATCAACAACTCTTCATGAACCAAAAGCCAAAAAGAGTTGGATAAGACTCCAAAATTACTGAATCCAATGAGGATCAAATTCATACATCATGAGTTGAACATATCCCATGAAATGAACATCACACATCAAATTAACAATGTACCATCAAACAAGCAAACAAGATGTATACCTAAGAACAACAACAATCCATCATAGAGTAGAGGCAGATGAACAAAAATGCATCATAGATTAACTACAGATGCATCGAAGAAAAGCAATATAGTACCATCAATCAATCAAACAAGATCCAAGAACAACAAGAAGCCATCATAAAGCAGCAACATATCAGCTCTCATCTCATATTTTTAGCCAATATGACACCAAATGAACAACAAACACAACAAATAAACATCTCTCAACTCATTAGCATTTTTGAGCATATGAACATCTTACAATAAATTAGGATATAGCATAAAAATGCATCATATAGCAGCAACAAAACAGCTCTCAAATCAAGCTCGAACATCATAGAGCAACAACCAATATGGACATCTAAGACCAATAACAATGCATCACAGAGCATCAACAAAGTAGCTCTCATCTCAAGCTCTACCCAATTGAGCATCATATGAAGAGCAAACACAACAAATAGGGTCCATACAAATCCTCCCATCAGGGGAGACTTCATGAAGTTTTTTAATGAAACAAATATTGTAGCATCATTGTGGAATTGCATCTCTCAGATCAAGCTCAAACATCATAGAGCAAGAACCAATATGGACATCCAAGACCAACAAAAATGCATCACAGAGCAGCAGTAGAGCTGCTCTCAGCTCAATTGCCAGCCAATCGGCATCAAATGAAGAGAAAACACATCAAATAGGGGCCATGCAAATTCTCATATCAAGGAAGACATCATGGGGTGTTTTAAAAACAAACATCATAACAGCATTGCAAGATTGCATCTCTCAGATCAAGCTCAAACATCATAGAGCAGCAATCAAGATGGACGTAGAAAATCAATAACAATGCATCACAGAGCAGCAGTAGAGCATCTCTCAGCTCAATCTCCATCGCATAGAGCATCAAATGAAGAGTAAACACAACAAATAGGATCCATACAACTTTTCCATAAAGGGAGAAATCGTGGTTGTTTTTTATGAAAAAACATCATAGCAGCATTGCAGGATTGCATCTCTCAGATCAAGCTCAAACATCATAGAGCCGCAACTACGATGGACTTCCAAGACCAACAACAATGCATTACAAAGCAGCAGTAGAGCTGCTCTCAGCTCAACAAACACATCAAATAGCATCCATACACATCCTCTTACAACAAATTTGGATATACTATCAAACAAGACACAACAAATGTACATCTGAGAACAATAACCAGGCATCATTGAGTAGCAAAAATCAAACAATGAAGAAGAACATCCAAAAAACATCAACAAGGCAGTGTAGAGCAGCATCAGAGTAGCTCTCAGCTCAAGCTTCAGCCAATGGGACATCAAATGAATAGTGATCACAACAAATGAACACTCTAATAAGCTCATTAACAACTCCAAGCAAATGCCAATCTCAGACCAAATTAACAGTGTACCATCAATCAAGTAACCAACATGGACATCCAAGACCAACGACAATGCCAACAACAGAGTAGCTCTCAGCTCAAGCTCCACACAAAAGAGCATCATATGAAGAGCAAAACACATCAAAATAGGGTGTCCATACAAATCTTCACATCAAGGGAGACATCATGAGGTGTTGAAATGAAAGAAACATCATAGTAGAACTGCAGCTCAAATCACAAAAAAGGACTATATGATCACTAACAATCCAAAGAAGACACAGTAATAGAAATAACAGGAGATCAGAGTATAATGAAACACAATTACATCACCATCAACATTGCACCATTAGACAACCAAGTAATATGAACATTCAAGAAGAACAACAAGTATCATACATCATTCAACTAGATTGTAGAATCAAAATGAAGCATTGGTTGAACGGTTACCTCGCAATCCAGCAAGGGAAAGAACAAATGTGCAGAAACAAGCAAAGGATAAAATGCACAATAAAGTCCCGCGGTAACCCATCGGAGGTCGATCTCCGACCCAATTATAACGTTGTGATGTCTTATAGGAAACCCTACACTCCATGGAGGAGGACATGCTCGAGATGACATTCAAGGGGTACTGGAGGACACCTGCTTTTATGAAAAAGGTTCAAAAAGAACCCCTGCAAGGTCTGACAATCCCATTGATGACACAATACAAGCAACCTAACACAGATTCACCATTCACGGGACATGGTTAGGGCATGCATAGGCCAAGAATCGTGCTTCATTGGTGAAGCTGCAATCTGAGGTAGGGCAATTGAGGAGTAGAGCAATCAGCCGAGGAGAAGAGACCCCATTGGGGGGAGAGAGCGTGCGGAAAGGCGGGGGCCGTTGACGCAAGGTCAGGAATAAAGGAGGGCGAGAATAGGGCAGAGGACTCCCTTGTTCGAGAGTTATTGTATAACGGCTGGGAAGAGAGAGAGCGGGAATATGACCCTTATCGGAGGGCCAATTTCCGAACCGAAAAGTCCCTTAAAAACTTGGGCGTATTTGCTTTTGCAATACCGAAATTAAATTAACGTCGAGCAGAGGTCAGAAAATTAGGGAACGTTACCAATGGAAAGCAAATTCCCAAAAAGAAACCCCTAATATTTAAACAATTCAAAATACAAACCAAAAAAAGATGGATAAATACGTCAACATATAGTAAGCCCTATCTAGCCTTTCCTAATAAAGCAGATTCCCCGTGGCGTCCGTTTTCTATATTTATGGAGAAGGTAGAAAAATATCCATAGCAGTGCCAATATCTACAAAGAATAGACTACGTTAATTTGCGCACGTGTGGACCAGCAGCCTCCGGTAATTGGGCAGGTGACCGAATAGGAAAGCCTAATCCGACGGCCGAGATCTCCTCTTCTCGGAGGCAAACCCCCCTCCCGACACTATAAACAGCAACCACAGTAACCCAACCCACTGCCATTTAGCTCTCCCTTTGCCACTATCCTACACCCTATTCGTTGTTCTCCACTCCCCCTCGGTGTCGTGCGATCGATCCTGACCCGCAAAGTCGTGTTTTTGATTGGTTTGCCGCAATGGAGAGGGACTTCCTGGGCTTGGGCTGTAGTAATACGAAGGCCAGCTGGGAGGAGAATGCGAGGCTTCGTGATGTGGGTATGTTGTGAGCTTATCGTTTTTTCTTGCTGTTGTGTTGGGAACGCGTAAGGATTCTGTGCGAAGATGGTAATCCTTTGGTGCTGGTGATGCTCTGTTTCAACTTGTTTCGCAAGGAAATGATGTGTCCGTGTTCTGTTTTATTTTACTTGGATCAAACTGCAGTGTTTCGACGATGCATGGAGTTGGGTTGAACTAAAATGTCCAGCTTTTCGGATTTTTTCGATGTGCTGTCACTGTTCGTATGCTTAACTGGCTGTTGACTCGAGTTTACATCAGCTGTCATATAATTCAGTGCTGAATTAACTTATTGCTCTCAGTAGTTTTTTCCCCATCTCAGAACCCCGTTGTTATTTTGCAAATTATGAACCTTTTTCTGATGTTATTCCGCTCTTTCTTCAGATTTTTACATATCAATTATCTTTTTGATGCCTTATAGGTAAAAAAAATAATGAGATCGCTAGTTTTCAGGATCTTTTTCGGCTCAATTAAATAAATTTTTGTGATTATTTAGAATGCACGTTCATGTTCCCTCTGGGTTTTCGATTCTTCGATCATTCAGATCACCATTTCAGATTTTCCGGGACATTTGGAAATGCAGAAATAGACTATGAATTTACTCGATTTCAGAAGCTTCTCAACAATGAAGAATCCATATTTTGGTCAGAAGATGCCGTAATGATTCCGGTGGTTTTTTGTCCTTTCAATCGATTTAAATTTTTTCTATACCAACTTTCAGTGTTCGGTCCAAGTTTAGCAAGAAAGGAGAGATCCAGCAGCAATCTGTTCCCCCTTCAGCCCTCACCGGCAACTCTGGCATACCATGTTCCTCGCAAATCATACCCTGAGATGCAATCAGAGGTTCTTAAAATTTCTCTATGATCGTCTAAAACATTCCTCAAGCCGTACAAGCTGATCCTTTTTTTCAATGGTCTCACAGCAAAGATTCGACGCTGGTCGTCTTGGTATCCAAAATCCCCAGCTTTCTGCTTATCAAACTTGGAGTAATAGATCCTTCAGCGGCCTTCCACACAAAAATTCAAATGCTAGAGCCTTTCCAGTGGTTTCAGGCTACAGTATTCCCACCACCGCTGGCAGTAGCTTCTTCAATTGCCAAGGTTCGGTAAATGGATCGAGACCGCCGGAGACATACGCCAGTCAGCAACAGCCAACTGCTGGGACCAGAATCCCTTCTATGCATGGAGCTTGCTCCACAGTCTCCACTACCCAAGTTCCTGCTTCATGGTGACATACCGCAATTGTATTAATTTTAATTACTATGCACCACAATTATTGTCTAGAAATTTATTTAAAAGATATCCTCTTGCAGCAAGGAAGTAAACAAACCAAAGCAAGCTCAAATGACCATAATCTATAGAGGGAATGTCAATGTCTATGATAACATACCAATAAACAAGGTATAGAGACTTCGTTGTCTATTATATCCTTCAGTGATTGAAATATGTGTAAGTTATATTTCAATATTTGTTCCAGGCTCAGGAGATCATGTTTCTAGCAGCAAACGGATCAAAGATCACCTTTAACAATGCCTTTCTGAAAGGAAAAGCACCAAAGGCTGCCTCCGAAAACATCATAAGAACCAAATGCTTAGGCATCAATAAGGCGATTTATTGCATCGATCCTGCCAGTCCTGAATCAGTTACTTCGCATTCAGTCATGCTCCCGAGAATCAGAGAATTGAATAAATGCAACAATGGATTCCCATGTAACTTTGCGGTATTTTCGTCTAATATCGCTCGTGCCCCTTCTGCATTGTCCTCTAATGACAAAAACCTCTCACTGAAAGGTAACGATTGCATCTTAACTGTGAAAACTGTCATCTTCGGAATAGATTGCAACCAACTTGATACCAAAAGACTGATATCTGCAGCGGTTCCATTGGCACGAAAGGCATCACTTATGAGGTTCTTGGAGAAGCGCAAGGAAAGGTATAAAACTGATACCCAAAATCCATTTCTTTCGAATTTGTATTTCTCTCTTCTTTACATGGTTATGTTGCAATGTAATTCCTATTCAGGATTGCGAACATGTCACCATACATACCAAGCCAAGAACCACTCCATATTGGTGGCATGGCAGCTGATGAAGCTGGCTTTTCCAGATATTCCTTCAAATCCGGGATGACTGTTGCTCGCGGCGGCCCAAATATGGATTGGCGCTTGGGCATGTCTAGTGATAATCCTTGTATTATCAGGCCATCCTAAGCTTACCACAATATGCTCAGGGTTCTTGGCCAATAAAAAGTTCGGAAGAAACTCTTGGTTCTAGGAAAAGAACAGATATTTTTATCCGTTTTGATGAGGTAAATAGATGTATAACTTAGCAGAGTGCCTATGAATAAGGTAGATAGATTATTGGAAGCAGTACTGCTAACAAGTGATCTTCATTGCAACTCCGATTTCCTCTCGTTTAGCTTGCGTATCTCTAGAATCTTGGTCATTTTCAAAATAAACCAAATTCTGGAAATTTTTGCTTGTCAAGTTGGGCAGAATTCATGTTGATAATATCTGTATTTTCTTCTTGGATGATACACCTCGTGCTCTATAGCGCGAAAGAAACGAGACAAAGTATAGTGGGGGGTGGGGTTCAGCTCCTGCCTGCCTCCATCCGACCAAGCCTATGATACCAAATCTCCAGAAAGCATGTGGTCACAACACTAGTGCTTTTCCCTTTGCACAGATGGGATTGGTTGATGTCCTATCCTCTGGACCTGCATTATTTTAATAAGAACTTTCTCGACCATGAGAATCACGAAATCTCATTAAACAATGCCTTTTTTAAAACCTGTATCATAACAATGTCAACAAGAGACTTCCCAGTAGTTCTCTTAAGAGGCAAATGGATCTGAATTCTGTTGCATGACTTTAACTTATGATGGTAAACGGGATGGATAACAGTAAATAAATAAATAAAATTTATATGCAATGTCAAAGAAAATTTGAGAATCTAAAATAAGATAAGGTGTGTATATTGCTGGATTTTTGCTTCCTTTCTTGCTGACAGAGATAAAAGGAGCAGATATACTGCTTGTGGATTAACCCACAACATAAACTTGATATGCAGTATCCAACCATACTGGTAGAATTTACACATTCTGTTCTATACTCCTACGAAACTTAAGGTAAATCCGATATCTGCAGCTAATGTATGTGAAATGATCAATAGTCATGCGACTTAAAAACCTTTTGAAAAATGACTGAATGTTGTACTTTTAAGATAAACTAGATATAGATATTAGAATTACATGAATTCAGTAGGTCTAATGAAAACAAGACTCAGTTCGATTCATATAGTTGGATTTTTCATATCGGGTTTGAAAAAAACAGGGGCACAGCAGTATCTACTCGGAGAGAAAAAGAGAGAGACAAGCTTACAGCTATCACTGGTGGGTCTCTTGCAACTACTTGTTTGGGTTTCTCAGCTGAAATCTACCAACTATATGGGATCGTTTGGTTGTTGGTGTACACTGGTGTACACCAGCATACCCCTCGTTCCAACCCGCCCAATTTGGGTTGCGATTACTTGTATTGACCCTACAATTTCTTTGGTATAATGCTTTTTAACCATGTTCACATAAATTTATTAACATAAAAAATATATTTTAATCATTAAAAAAGTTAATACACATAATCAATGTTACATCACATCACAATTATCATTGCAACTCTCCCAGCCCTCCAGCTACTATTCATAGAGGGATACCCCAACCCAACCCAACCCAACCCAACCCAGTTGCCAAACGGACCATATGAGTAAGAGAGAGAAGTTTATAAATCTCGCAATGTGGATTGTGGACCGTTCACTTTCCATGTATCTCCTTCCCCTGATTGGTATAGCAAGATCTCAGCAGTCGCAGTAAAAATGTGAACATCACAGTATAGATATTCAGATCTCCGTTCGAATATCATGATGTTACAATATATCTGACGGCTCCCGACTGGACGGATCAATTTCAGATCACGTCCAATTCTCAATCAATTGAAAGCCATACAATATCACTTGAATGCTGAAAGAGGTTTAATAACCAAATACTAAAAGCAATACGATGAAAATATATGTTTAATTTAGTATCCATTAGAAATTAGGAGTGCATTGAGTCAGCTTGACCTCATTCAGGCGATTGATCAAGTGAACTATGTCATAATAGATATGTCAGTGGCTTATGGAATAAATAAAGCAGTTTGTTTTTCTCCCTTACATTAGTTTTCTTATTTTTTGAAATATTTAATTTGGATAAAAATTATATAATTATCCATTTTGTGAACTGATAAACTTGTTTATCGTTAAGCAAGCAAATAAGATGCTAGAGGACTATGATTCAGGAAACCAGTTGTTTCTCCTTGTTTATGGACATATCCATAGTGAGATAACTTCAATGTAATTGTTAAAGAGCCGAGGGATGTTTGGTGTCGTTCTTTTGTTTCAAGGAAATTTTTACATATAAGATCTTTACTAATCCTAGCTGACGGAGAATCATCAATAGTCATCCACGAACGCCAAAGATTTCAGGTCCAACATCTTATTAGAGCATGTAATTCCTAAGTATCCCTTACCACAACTACAGGAAGCACGCATCAACATCCATATATTATACATGAATCAAATAAAGATGATGCATTGTATATTACTACTTCAAGATACAAAACGAATACATTACTTTTATGCAACAACTACTCAACTCTCTAACAAGACTAGCACTCAATTGACACAAGAACAAAACACTCAATCTCTTCTCTTGCTCACTTGATTGGCGGCTCTCTTCACTTTATCTCACTTTGATTTGCTTGCTTCATTGCTTTATCCATCCATACAATGGAACCAAGGCCTGTTTTTAGTTGTGTTCTAATGCCCATAAAAAGTATGGAATACTCTAGAGAATTGGTGTTGAATGCACCAAAGAAAACTCTAGAAATCCAGAGTCTCCTCCATTTAAGAAAACTCTAGAAAATGAGAAGCTTATCTTCTCAAGAAAAATCTAGAAACCTAGAGTAAATGCTTACTCAAGAAATTTCTAGAAACGAGGAAGTTTGTAGTGCCTTTCTTACATTCATCTCCACATGTAGCGGATTTGTGAAACCCTTCATCTTGAACACTTACAGTGTGAGCGTACATGGCATTAGGATTGCATAATTGATACTTCATTAATCTCCCGCTAGCGACTCCTCTGAAGTTCTTTCATAAACTTCACTTTTCGAGGGACTGAATATTTCTCCACAGCCTTAGATATCATCTTCTCTTTTCTCCAAAGTTACTTTCTGTTTGACGATGCTCCCATCATTTTCTTCACGTGGATCTTTCAGAACCTTCCATATGGTAATGCAACCTTATATAATGACCACCATGGTGATGCTTCATCAAAGATAATATCCTTGATGTATAAGAGCTACATGTGGTTGGATGACAACATCTGCAACCTTCTCTCATTCTCATGTGCAAAAAAATGCATGGGATTGTCTTCTTATCAAACTTGTTGTGAAGATGGTCATATACGAAAACATAGAAAACTAATTCAAATGTTTGGAAATGACTTACAATTGGTTTCATCTTCCATAGTTTTTTGGAAAGAGTATACGAAACTCGAATTCTGTTAGGTAAGAGATTGACTATTTCTACTAACACCTTTAAGCATTCTGTCCAAAATCTTGGCGAAAAATGTTTTGTATGCAACAAACTTCGACAAACCTCTGTAAGATGTTGATTCTTACTTTCTGCAACTCCATTTTGTTGTGGAGTACTTGGGCATGTCATGTTTCTAGACATTTCTGAGATCATTGGAGAAATCTATAGATATATACTTTCCAGCATTATGTGTTCGTAGACTAGATATTTTCTTTCCAACTTCATTCTTGACCTTTTGTCAATATTCTTTAAACTTGGAGAGAACCTCATATTTTTCCTTCGAGAAGAATATCCAAATATATCTTGAAAAATTGTTTATGAAGATTAACGTGTACCTCATTATGCTCATAGAAGGTAGCTTAACCGGTCCAAACACATCAGAGTGGATTAGTTGTAATGTCTCCTTTGCATGAAATTTCAAATTTCATGTAAGGTCATTGATGAGCTTTACTATACTGGCATCCATCAAAGATGATGTCTTCTACAACAAGCAATTATGGAATATCTTTAAGCATTGAATGATTCATTATTATCTTCATCTTGTGATAGCTCACATGTCCCAACCTCACATGCTAGAGATCAATCATCTCATTTGCTTTGCTTTGTCTATGTATGTTGACTCTACTGACTTAACATAGATAGATTTGAGTCGCCTTCCTTTCATGACAACAATATCTAGAAGCTTTCAGCTTTGATAGACCGAACATAATCGATTCCGAACATAACATGTTGTCATGTGGTTGTTAGTATAGATACAAAGCTTCATCGTCCGAATTAAAAGCGGAGTAATTGGTGTGGAGTCTACATGCGTGATTGGTAACTTTGAGTTGTTGGTTGTTACAATAACTCGATTGCCTTTGTATGTAGACATCTCTTGAAGCTTCTCCTTATCTTCGCTCATGTGGTTTAAGCCAAGTCGCTTATCTAGATGTTGTTAAAGACAAGTCTCCTTCTTGGAAAATTGCCCTAGAAACCTCATTATCCTAACTTTCTTTTGAAAAATATTTATATTGATTGGTTGATGTTACGGTAGTATCGCTAGTTGCGTTCTTCCTAAATCTACAGTCACATTCATAATGTACCTTCTTCCCACAAACGAGACATCCAGCATTCTTTGTCTGCAAGAATTATTTGCCTTTATGATAGGCCATATGGAGCTCCCCCTTTCTTGAAGCTCCGGCGCTGCTTCCACCTATGGATTGGTTCTTTCTGATGTGACTCTTGCAGCTTCACTCATTTATGTGCATTAAACATTGCTTCTTTGTTATATTTTAGTGATGAACCGACCATTTGCATGTCTAAAGTCTCTTGATTTTCTACGAGACTTTCAAAATCCAATAAAGTGGGCTAAGTGGGTCAACTAGAGACATAAGTAATAAAAATACTATATTTTTATCTTGAGACATGGATAGTGATTCTCCACATCTGTGACTCTAACTCGGGACTATGGATCTAATTGAATGATATACTGGTAAAGCGAGGGTAACTTTGTGAAATTTGGAGTAATTACCTTTTTTGTCCTTGCTTAAGTGTCATTAGCTCATTCTCTAATATATGCCATAGCACATCATTTTTACGTGAGAATAACATAGTGAGTGCATCTTATGCTTCTTTTAGAGTGGTGTATTCTTGGATGTGCTCAAGTGGATCATCCTTGATCATCATCTTCAGAACAAATATTGCCTTCTTGGTTTTGATATTCCATTTCCTCATTGCATATGCATGTTCTGTTGATGGTGATGTGACACCGTCGCCACCAGTGACCTCCTAGAGGTTATGTCCTTGAAGTTAGGACTCTATGTATGTCTTCTAATAATTATAGTTATGCTTGTTCAACTTTGATGGAATTGGTTGAGCCAATGATGCCCACCATTTCGATCAAATGATCTTCCCTAGACCATCATCGAACATATTTTTTTCCTGACCAAATCATTCTCATAGTCCCATGTTGTAGGCAGGTAGATCCTCACCTTAGAAAATCTCAAACAACAACTCAAAATACGAACAAAAAAAATCTCTTTATTGACTTACACAATCTCAACTATACTTTTCTAGAGGACTGACAAGATTATATCTATTTGATGGGTGAACACGATCTTCCAAATAAGACCGAACTTCTATCCCGATGAAAGAACCAAGCTCTAATACCACTTGTAGAATACTTCACTCAAATAAAGGTGGTGTATTGTATATTTCTACTTTAAAATATAAAATAAATACACCTTTTTATACAGAAAACTACTATGCTCTATAGCAAGACTAATACATTTGATACAAAAATAAAACACTTAATCTTCTCTTTTTTGGTGGCTCTCTTCACTTCATCTCACTTTAATTTGCTTATTTTTAGTCATTCACAAAATGGAAACTAAGGCCTTGAAAAGCATGAAATACTTAGAAAGTTGGTGTTGAAAGCACTAAAAGAAACTGCAGAAATCTGAAGTCTCGTCAACTTAAGAAAACTCTAAAAATGGCAGGCTTATATTCTCAATAAAAATCTATAAACTTAGAGTAATTACTTACTAAAGAATTTTCTAGAAATGAGGAAGTTGGTAGTGCCTTTCAATTTAGTAATCCACTTTATCTATACCTCTTGCCTTCAACACAAATATGGTGACTTTTTTACTGCGAAAAAGACAAAATTGCTAAATTGATCATGTGATTGAACTAACAAAATTAAATGAATAGATACTAAGTGCATTAGAACAATAATAAATTGGAATATGAATGGGGTGATGTGGATTTGGAGCATCATCAAAAGAGGAGAGTTTTTCCCCCTTCACAAATGGTTTCCTCCTCCTGTATGCCTCCAACCAGGGCCGACCCTGAGCATATTTTTGAAGTGCAATTGCCCAGGGTCCATTAACTTTAGGGGCCCAGATTTACTTGTGATCTGGCTTTTAGTTTAAGAATTAAACAATATCTACCCTAGCGGGCTCTTATAGAATCGAATTTTGGATTAAATAACTCACAGAAAAATGGGTCCTTGTAGATTTGAATTTTTGATGAACAACTCAATGCTAAAATCAAAAATTAAATGAGATTATATAAGGATCGATGTTCCCAAAAATAGAATCGTTTATTTTATACTTGATGGTAAACACAATATGGACAATTTGATCTTGTAAAAAAAATTTATAAGGACTATTTTTTTTTCTTTTGCCTAGGGTCCATGAATGTCAAAACGCCACTGCCGCCAACTCTATTAGAACGCTCTTGCGCTTTAATGTATCTTGTAGAGAAGGGTTACCATTTAATATCTTGGTACATGCGCATGGATGATGAGTTTAGTACACAGCCCACCCAACCATAAGAAATTCAAGGAGGGAGACATGTGAATATGGTCTTTCTCTATATGCTAAGTGAAATGATGTGAATTTTTTGCAACCATATGATGATGATCTAGTGGTAGTGATCTCTCACTTGAGCACGATTCTAAGCACCACTTGGTGCGAAATCAATTGTAAAAGAGCTTTATTAAAAAGATGCATTGAGATCCATTGGATTGGGATTGCGAAGCAAAGATTAGATCGGCCCTGAGATGAAGAGATCGAAAATGCGAACTACTCGATGCTGATCCAATGATGAATAAGAGATCACTGAAGTAGACAACTTGTTGTCATTGGATGAGATATGAGTTGTAGATATCAGAACATGGACGGTTTCATGATCTGGTGTACACGAATATAATCAAACGGTTGAACAGTGTCCACTAAGATGTGAGGATGAAGCACCGTTTGATCTTGCCAAGTTTATCCAATAGTCATTGTTAAACAAGGTTTTATTCTTGATTTTGAAAGTTCTTGCTTGGAATCATTAAGGAATCATAAATTTTTCACAACTAATGGTTTTATCCAACAATGACGCCATTTTTAAATCATAGGTTTTACAAGTTTTAAAAGCTGAATTTTAGTATATGTTTTGTTGTCAAATATGATTTTTCAAATATTGTTTACATTTAAACTCCTAAAATATATATAGTGGTAAATCGAGAATATCGGTTTTAGGGAGGTACTAGATTGGATTTGAAATCCTAAGTGTGAAGTTTGGTTGGTCAATTAGTTTTATCTCAAGTGATTCCATTTTTTGAATTAATTTGCGTCATGTGATTTCTTGTTTTATGTTTTTTTATGAAGTTTTAGTTTTGTTATTTTTATGTGTGTTTTAATGAAAAATGAAATCTCTCTTTATCTTAACTCAAAGTAGAGGATATACTATATAGGTAGTGGTATATATCTACTCTATATTCTTACGAGCTTTTGAAGAAATTTTATATTTTTTTTCAAAGAGCTTCTTGATGGTTTTATGCTTTTTATTTGATTTCTAATATTTAAAACAAAGGAAAGAAGATAGATGTTGACACCGATATGTATATGTGATACTATATAGTAATGTAAGGTGTTAAGGAAATATGAACAGATTTGGCGAAAAAAGTAATTTAAGAAGTTCGAATACAATGACAAACATCAAAATCGAAGACGATATTAAGAAATGTTCGCTAAAAATCGACACTTCAATGCACATTCACAAAATGTATGTAGAATGAAATCGATATTAGTTTACTAGATATCTTTCAAAAATCAATCAAATAAGGTCCTCAAACCGTGCTAAGTGCTCAGTGCCACTCCTGAAAGAAATTTAACTGTAGTTATTAGAAAATTATCCCTTGCAAGGGAGCTTAATCGTGTTATCAGAAAAGTTTGGATGCATGCATAAATTAAAAAAATTATCTAGTCTTAAGTGTAAAAATCCCCTCGCATGTTTGGCCGGACATGAGCTGCTGGATGGCAAGAGGCTTTGTGATTAGACAAATTCTCAGGGGTTTAGAGGAAATGGTTCCACCTATGTAAAGTTCACATCCATAATTAGATTGGAAAATGGAACCAAACTTCATTGCGGATTTTATCATACAAATATAAAGTCAAACATATATAAAGAAATTTAATGTCTTAATTGAAGAATGCTTAACACATTCTTCGACCCTAGTGATTGGATTTTATTATTATGATAATGTTTCTTAGAAATAATTAACTCAATACGTTGTATTTTTTTGTTCCATATAAGTTTTATATAGTGCTACAAATATTTAATGCTTGAGATTTGATTTTTAAAATATTTAAATCATTAAATAAAGATAGTAGAAATGTAAGTAACCTAAAACGTCTTCGATTTTCTAGAAAAGTAAAAACAACGTTTTTAAAAGAGAGATGATGTTTATGAAATTAAAAATAAAAAGACAAAAACAAAAGATAACTCTAATAGCCATGAATTCACGAAAGAGAGAGATAATGGGAGAGAATATGCGATGTGTGTATCGAGGGAGAGGGAGGAGAGAGAGATAAGGAGTCATTTAATGGAGGAAAGTGATGGGAGAGAGAGAGATCGTATCATTGTATGTGACTGATTTTTCTGGAAAGATATCTTCGTCTCGCAAATGTCTTGTCAAGGTATCGATCGACAAGATGACCAAGTACCTGATGGCGATGACCAAGTACTGTAGATTCTTCACGGCGTCCATATTAGACGAAGGAGCTCGAAGCGAAAAGATTAAATCAAGGCTGAGCGTCTTGCAACCCTCATCTCTTTGAGGTTAAAGGCCATCAGTTCTTGAGTGACTCAAAGCGAACATGGATTTGCTTCCTCTTACTTGGCTGGCCCGCTTGATGTTGGGAAAATGGATGCCGAACTGTATAGATCATGTGCTATCAAAACTCTACATATTCAACATTTATGAACCAATAGCCAGTTATGACACCGGATTGATCAAGATAAGTTTTCACTTCTGATAATATGCTACATATTTCTAACAAAATCCAATGAAAATGAATATTGAATAAATGGGTGGCGAGGTCTAGCTCAAGATGGAAAGAAGGACTTGATTCTTCATATGAGATATGAACCGAAGAGTGGATTGAGAATGGAATTATAGATAGACAATATGTGTTAGAAGATCAATTAAAGTCAGCTTTAAACCTATATGAACAATAAATCGAACAGAAGAATCGGATTAAGAGAAGGAAGAGGAAAAGAAATGAAATCAAATATAAAAAATTAGACGACGTGGATAAATAGGAAGAATTGGAAATCTCGCATGAAGTGGATGTTGGACTGTAAACCCTCGGCGACCCATTAACACAATAAAAGTTATTATTTTATTATCTCCATCTAAAATGAAATGAATGGATGTGAATGCACTTTACTCTTAAGGTCTTTTTGTACAATTAGGGTTATGTATCATAGCCATATTGAATACCATGCAGCTGGGAGACACAACTGACTTCAAATATGTGATATTGAATACCGATCTCCAGTCTGAGAAAGAGATGGAAATCATTATGTAAAGACTGATTTCCAACCAATTTCTTAATGTAGGTCCTTTGCATAGTAATGGAGATTCAGAAGTGTTGGAATAATCAAATCAAAGAGTTGACTTGATGAGGTAGAGACAAAGTAAGACCTGAATCGTAATTATCACGATCATGCACACATCCTTTGACTGAGACAAATATGCATCTATATGTATGAGTATGCAGAATTGATAGACCAATAAGTTGGTGACCTAGGCAAGGTCCATATACCAGGATGTTGGTGTGCATATGAAGTCATACGAGATGTATGTTCTCTCAAAGGAATCATACATGTTTATAGTTGATAGACCGGAAGACATGGCTCACTCATTAGATGATATGTGGTCAAAATGAATTCCATGCATGATCATCCTGTTTATGAAATAGGATACGAATTCAAGATATTAATATACGCTTTTAGAAAGTATATGATCAATATTTTCGCTCAATTATCAAATGATATATTTATTGATATATTTCGAAGAAGACAGTCAAACCAATGTTTGAACATCGGATTTATCAAAGTCTTCCAATATAAAGGATGAATGAGTATTTGGAATACTCAAGGTTACATTTGTTGTAATGGATCATCTACAGTTACACTTCCATTCCGAGGGAGTGATGAAATATGATCGATTTTAGTAGCTCCATTTAGCTAGATAATTTATGTTTTAATTGGATTAATCATAATTCATTTGCATCTAATTTCCAATTCCCTTCCAATTTCAATGTCCAAATGTTGAAAACAGAAAAGGTCACGGAAATGAAAATACACATGCTCCTTGAGCTCATTTCTTAGCTCCATATGGTTTGGACTATGATTAGAAATGGTTAAGGAAGCTGGATTCAGCTCACCGATACTTAGTCCAGCTCATGGAGAGTGTAATGCATTTCGTTGAGCTTAGTAAGAGTGTAAAGTATGACAGCTCGAGCTCAACATTCGTAGGTGACAGATTTGAGAAAAAAAGCATAAACCCTAAAATTGGATAGTTATCTACGTTTCAAATCACTATACATGGATATTATGATCTTCCCGATATTATCTCCAATTATCTATATCTCATGAGTCCTAATTGGATTAGGACTCATACCTAATGATGCCAATATTGTAATAATACTAGTTACTATTGCATAAGAGTAATTTTATGAATAAGATTCATAAATATACTCATCAATTAATTTGAATAGTGATTCACACTAATTAATATTTATATGGATATGATCCATATAAATATTAATGTCAATTAATTTACATAATATTTCCAAGGCATGAAATCATGTGAATTTGATTCACGTTAATTTTGTAGATTTAAATTCAATTTTCATTAATTTTGGACTCATGAATATGATTCATAAACTTTGAGGATTAATCCATAATTTCTTCAACTTTGATAATCATATTATCAAGTTAATTAATTAATAGTAAAAAGGTAATAACATTATCTAATTTAATTAAGTTAAGTTATTGTTTATTTAATGTTAATTAGTTAATATTAGTTGGAGATAAAAAACATAATCTTTATTGAATTAAGACTTTCTCTAAGTCCTTGATTTAAAACCCAAGGGACTACAACACACATGTTGGACATGTGGTGTAAGTATAAAAGGAGGGCAAGACACTTTCTTTTTCAACACAATTTTAGAGAGCAATAGTCTTTAGAAATTTCGTGTCCCTTGAGATATATAAGAGTCTTGTGAGTCTCCATATCTCCTACTTCTCTTCTTATTGCCCTGATCGACATCCATGTTCGTGAGAAGCAACGAAATTCATCTCCTTACCCACAAGAGTGACTTCTACAGAACGGACTTGATTCAGGAGGTTTCTTCATTTAGAAACTCACACTTCAAGAGGTAATCCTGATCTATCTCTTTAATTCAGTGTGAATATCAAAAATTACTTTGGAAATTATTTCTTTAGAATTTATAATTTCTAAATGCACAAAATATTGTGCTATATTTTCTAGTTCATATGATAAAGAAAAATTGTTTTGGCAAAATGTTGGTAAAATAATATATATTTTCATGATGCGTAATAAATATTTTTTTATTTACATCCTTAAATTGATATCAGAGCCTTAGTTTAGAGGATTTGAATTGCATCTAAGTTCAAGAAACAATTGGTTAGATTATCTCAATTATCAAGTACATAGTCTTGCGGCAGTTTTAATGATTCGAATGCTTTGGTAACTTTCGAAGTTGCTATTATTCTACCCTATTTTAAATGTATTTTTTAGGATATATATATATGAGATCTAGACTCGTACACAGAAGACTCACCAATTTTCGGTGACAGGAGAAGATTCAGATGTTAAAAGCGACCACAGAATCTAAATTCGACCAAAGACTATAGAAAGAAAATATTGATTTTTTAGATACAATTTTTGGGTAACATGATAAAATAAATATTAATAAGTCAAAGATCAAGTTCTCAATCAGTGTGAAAAGATTCACGCAATTCTGACCGTGCGGCTTCAAGAAATTGGATATCTCCATAGGTAGAGTTGGATGAGGACTCGATTATTTTAACTAATTTATTTCTCATGTTTTAGGACTCAGAATTGATGTTAATATATTTCATATATTGACATCAAGATTTGGACCTAGCATTTCATAAATATCAAGGGACTCAATGAATTTTAAGTCCTTATTATATCATGTCTTCTAATTTGAAGTGCGATGGTCATAGCTTGCAAATTCTATCAGAAATTATGATTAGTTTATTTTGGAAATGTAAAATAAAATAGAATATATTTTTACTTCATACTTTTCCTGATTAATTATGCACTTGAATATTTACAATGCAATTAAAAATTGTAAAATTAATTTGATTGATTTTACAAATTATCTAGATTGTTGCAGTAGACATCTTTCGCAATTGAAATTGTTTTGATTTAAAGAATTGTCTAGATTGTTGTATTAGACCATTTGAAATTAAAAAGGAGTTTTTGAATTCAATAAGTATATAGATTATCGCACTGTACCTTTTGAGAAATTAAAAGAAGTTTTAATTCCTAAAATGTCTAAGATTTACTATATAGTATCACATACGGTCGAAAGAGCGATATAACCTCATTAGTACAATATGTACCGATTGTGTTGTCTGAAATTGATTTGAAGAAGGCATTTGGGCTGTGGACATGCTAATAGATTACTTAATTGGCACATCATGCTGCATTTGCAATGGAAGCGTTCCATGTTAGCATTGTCTATCCAACCTGACTAGATCTATTTCGATGAAAGTTGGCGTGAGGATTCATGGTGTCCTTTAACAACTAAAATTAGAACATTAAATTGTACTAAGTGAGGATGTCATTCTATATGGTGACATCAAGTGCATAAAAGGATCAAACCCTAGTTGGGACCGCTAACTCTATCCCTTAAATTAATCATGAAAATATGATTCAAAATAATTACTTATTAATTTAAACATGATATTGACTAAATCATATGATGACATCAATGGTCTCTTGTCATTGCGGAGAACTCCGTCGTCATGGGTTGTATTTTTGGGGAAGCTCATGCGTAGTCATGACTTCGGAATACAAGTTCACATGGATCAGATTCTTTATTTCTCGAAAGAGATGGGCCGTATGCGTAGTGACCCCAGTGTTGTTTTCCATATTATTAAGGCGGCACTGGATTGCATATAGAGTAAATTGATATTCTCTCATTGACGGTCGGTTCAATTGACAACATGCTAACTCCATATATGTGGGGATGTGGGTGTTGAAGACCGAATTGAGAATACAAGTTGGACTTGTAAGGTGGAAAGAATTCCCACTTCTTTCATTGTAGTTGCATTTTCTCCTATTATTAGGGTGCAATAAAAATGGAAAGGATACTCAGATCTCGTAGTGAGGCCTTTGGTTAGCCTACCTCATGATTTGAAAGCTTATCAGGGGAAGCATTTTAAAGTACAAAAATACGAGAACTCTTGATTTAAAAATATTAAATTGTTTAATTTCCTTAATCATTAAAGTGTATTCTATTTCTCCCTTTATTTCAAATGAAATCTCTCAACTGCCTTAACAATCTGCTTAAGTCAATTAGTTGATCAGTCTAAATTATTCGAATTGGATCCATAATTTAGAATTATTACTTGAGACAAAACACATAGCGTGTGTGCACCCGTATGTGAAGTGTGAGAACCCTCAGACAAAGGATTCCTATGAGTTCAACAAAAAGTGGGTCGAGGATCACCCGATCGCTCGTTGCTACATTCTTGGATCATTGTCTAATGTGCTTCAGAAGCAACTTATATACATTGAACCATCTCATGACATCCTCCTGAATCTGAAGGAGATGTATGGAGATGTGAATCACACTCTACAATACAATTCACTGAGGACATTATGAAGAAAGAATTTCCCTCTAACAGTGCAAAGGTTGTACATGTTAAAGGGAAGCACAAGAGGAAGCGTGGATCTCAGATGAGTCCGATCCAAGAGAAGAATAAAGATCAAACTGTTGACCAATCTTCTAAATCAACACATCTGACATCCATAAAGATGGATGTCTACCATCACTACAATAAGACGAGATTCTAGAAGAGTAACCATCCAATATATTTAAAGTCCTTAGAGAAGGACAAAAGTATAACACTGTCAAATAATAAATATGCATTCATCAATGAAACCAACTTACTCGTAGGACGAGAAGGAAGTTGGATTGTTGATTCTGGTACCTCTGTACATGTATGCAATCACTTGTATATGTTTCAAGACACCAGAAATCTTGATGAATGGGAGATAGTTATCCAAATGGGATCTGATACAATTGTTACAGCGATCGCCATCAGGACATGTAGACTATCATTATCCAACGAGAGTCCTTGATATTAGAGATTGTCTCTATGTACCGAATGTTAGAAGGAACTTACTATTCATATCTAAGTTTGTTAGACATGAATACACTTTCCTCTTCTGTAATAAACTTATCATAAATCATTATGGTAATTTTACAACATCTCTAACACCTGGTGGACTCTTGCGAACATTGGACATGTGTCTGTTGATATGATCAATAGATTGGTAAAGGATGAACCTGTAGATTTCCTAGAAGACCATGATTTAAGAACTTGCGAACATTGTATTCATAGAAAATTATCCAGGGAACCCTTATCTAAGAAAGGTAAACCATGCAAAGGTATAATGGACATGTTACATACTGATGTATGCAGTTCCTTTCGTACTACGACTCGAAATGGACATCAACATTATGTGACCTTTACTAATGACCATTCATGGTATGATTTTATCTTCTTATTACATCACAAACATGAAACCTTTGAAAAGTTCAAAGAGTTCATGACTTTGGTTGAGAATCAAACAGAAAAAATAAGATGAAACATATTCGATCTGATCGAGGTAGAGAATACCTCTTAAATGAATTCAAAGAATACCTTAAAGAGAGAAGAATTATTTACAAACTCACTCCTCTGGGTACTCCTCAACTCAACCGAGTTGTAGAGAGACAGAATAGAACCATTTTGGACATGGTAATATCAATGATGAGTAAAGCAAACTTACTTCTCAGCTTCTGGGGACATGTAGTAGACACTGCAACTTATGTCTTAAACAAGATCCCATCTAAATCTGTACCTAAACCCCCTCATGAGCTTTGGTATGGTACCTAGCCTAGTGTACGATACTTGAGGATTTGGGGTTGTTTGGTCCATGCTTAAAAACGTAGATGCAAGCAAGCTGGAATCTCGCACTAGAGAGGGCTACTTCTTTGGATATGTAAAGAATGGTATTGGATACCAATTTTATGTTCCCGAGACTCAAAAGGTATTTGCTTTTAGAGACATCAAGTTTCTGAAAGATAAATTCCTTAGAAGCCAAGAAAATAATGAAGTTATAAGAGCTAACTGAATCTAGTGAGGATGATGAAGTTCCTACACCAGAAATAGAAGAGATAGCTGAAAATGACACAACTGTACATACTAGAAGTCGTTCTAGGGTTGTAACAACCCGAGAGGTACGTATTCTATGTATCATAAGAGTCTGATGATGATCCAACTATCAATCCCTTTGGATCTCCAAGGATCATGAGGAAAGGGAGCTAGATGTATCTTAGATCTAAATCCGAGGGACGATAGGAGCTAGAGAGTGAGAACATGCCCAAGAAAGGGGACAACCCATTATTGTAGTTAGGGGAGCAGCTAGGCCCAATCCAAAGGTGTTGTCCATAAGGGTTTCATTTAAGATATTCAAAGCGGAATAATGTTTGGAATATAAAAAAAGAAATTCCCTTAAAATATTAATTTTTTCCAGAAAAGAAGAACACGAGGAATGCATCAAATGGAAACCTTATTGGCCAGAGAAGAATTAGATGGATTAAGTACAAAAGTTTTATATATTACATCTTAATTCTTGTAGTAAAAGGTAGTAAGTAACTTATTTGTTAGGTGATTTACTTAGGGTCCTTAAAACGTTTTAACTATAACGGTTGATTTTGCAATGAATTATGAGCACGAGCAGAGACTTTCTAGTCTCAACTAAAGACTCATGGTAGCCTTCTCGTTAGCGACCTCAATGATAATTTCGTTTGCAAGACACAACATGTTTGTTATGTGCATCTTTTCTTCTTCTATCAGCCACTCCAAGAACGTTACACATCGTGACCAGCAATAGTCCAAATTCATTCCTGCTTGTTTACTTCTCAATCTTCATGTGAGATAACATCTGCTTCTTACACTACACGAACATGTCACTCTGATACCAATTTGTTGCGCGACACGAAAGTGGGCACAAACCAAACACAAGATCAACAAGTGAGAAACAACCACACCACATGGGCTACATCCTTCACAATGAAAGTAGGTCCTTCTCAATATAATGGAAGAATTAACTAGGTCTCAATTTTTTTTTAAATTTTCCATTCAAAACATAGCTCCACACTTGTTCATTATACGCAATAGCGAATATCAAAACTTCATATTCTTTTTATTATTTCGAAGTAGGTTTTCTAAGGGCTAAATGAGTATGCTCTATGGGAGCATATAAGAGTATGCTACCACCTTTCTTTTCGTATTTTTTTATATTTTCTTGAAATGGAACTTAAGGGGTTTATTTAGAATAATAAGTGAAATATGTGTTTCAAATTTCATATAAAACAGACGTTCCTAACACTTCCATCTGAATGTGATCAATTTCAGCAATTCTGAGACCGTTAAAATTTGGCATTCTTAATGGAGGGGATAGAAGTCTCGAATTAAGTTCACTTTTGAATGGCACCATGGTGACATATCATGATCTAAATTCCACTAGATTTTATTTTGAAAAATTAAAAAAATACGAGAAAAAAAAATAGGAGTGTATAAGTTACATGTTCCCAATATACAGACTTCTTTTTTTCCTTTTTTTAATCATCACCCAATTAATTAGCATTAACTCACATGGAAAATTATCATCCTGCGAAATGGAAAGGCAGTGGTCTCATGGATAAAATCGGCAGTATCTGTCTCATTCTCTGGAACTGAAAATTATTCTGTGCAATCCGCAGGTACAATGTACGGTAATCTGTTTATCTACCGGTCTTGAAGACTTAAGTACGCTCGTACATCCCCTTAATAACAGAGTTGACGAATTCTCCACCCTTTCTATTTTCTAATCAAGAAAAATCACAGAAGTCGCAACATTTACGAGCAAATTTCCAACATGTCCATTGGGGCAACCTGTAGATGAGATTACACCGTTCCGGACGTGTGACGTCTCTGCCGCGTTTCCTTCACCATAATATAGTAATGCGGAGAGAGGGATGGGATTAGTGTTTTACAGTTTTCGTGATTAAGATTGGTTGACGAGGCCAATGCAGATAAATGCCCAGTTGCAGATGATGGTCATAAGTTGCTCTTCAAAAGTTCACATCTGCTTTTCATTTTGCACTTTTCTTGTTTTTTTAAGATTATTTTAAGTTGATAGCAATGTTTTGAAAATCGGATAGGATCGGTTCAATCGGTGAACCGGACTTTTACTGGTCCGGTTAATCGGTTCGGTTCGAAACTCAAAAGTTTATTTAAACTATCGGTTTCACTTATTATTTTTAACCCAATTTAATCAAGTTCAATCGAAATTGAACCGCATTTACTTTTAAATTTATTCAAAAATATTTCAAGAGATAGAATTGAACTCATGGCTTTTGGTGATCTATTTCAAACTTATAACCAACTAATCTGACACAACTTTTTGAATGTAATTGGTTTTTAATATATTTAAATCATTATTATTTTATATATTATCTAGTCCAGATAATATTTGATGGTGCATATGAAAAACAATTTTAGGAATATTGTAAGATACATACATTGTTTATGTATTTTATTTCTATTTCAAGTATACTCAAGTGTATATTTTACATACATCTTAATTCATTTTGATTTTTTTAACCGATTCAACCATTTTTTTCTCACCAGTTCGATTTAATGTGGTTACAAATAATGATGACGTTATCATCCACTTGAATCAATTTAATTACGTGGTTCAACTCGATCCGACCATTTTAATAAAGTTTCCGATTCGATTTCAAAATCATTGATTGAGAGTCTGTCGTTGAAGAGCAACCAAGAAAAGAAAAAGCTTTTCGCCACATTTTTGTATGCCACACAACGTTATAGATGAGGCGAGTTGTTTCTCCATCCAAATTGTCTTTAATATGAAATTAAAAGAAATCCCAAAAATTGAAGTGTCATAGTTATGGATACCAACGCTGTCTTTCTTGAATATTTAACATATTTTGGTAAGTATTATTTAGCTGTGTGTGAAGCGCATTCACTCAATCGAAACGAACATTTTTATAATAAGGCATAAGACATGGTTAGGTATTTTCTCTTGCAAAAATTATACACCAACTAATTCCTTTTGCTCTTAGAAGGTGCAAGAAATTGATAAACTTCATGGATGTTGTGTTTCGTAAAATTGGGTTTGTCATCCAAAAGGGATTGATGGTATAGCTTGTTGTCCGTCTCCCATCAATCTCTATGTAATAGTTAGATTGCTCTAATGACATTTCTAATTTTATTCACGCTCCAAAAAGGGATTAAAGCTCATTTACAATGAAGGCAGGGATAAATAAATTTATTGTTAGCCATTAAGCATGCCCAACCAAGATGGTTTGCAAGAGCATGCATGCTTTGTATATTTCCAACTATTTTTAACTAGTAAGTCTAGGTTGGAGGTTCTTAAGTTAATTATGTTCAAGCCCCCTTTCTGTTCAAGTCTAGTAATATTGTCCATGTTATCCAATTGGAGTTTGAGGTTTCTAAGGAGTCCAGTACTCCAATGGAAATTTGCACTGATTTGTCGATCTTTTCTACCATCTCAGAGGGCATGTAAGAGTTAGTTATACTTTAAATACTTATAGTAGCAACTAAAGATTTGAGAATTATTCTTCTCAAAGGTAAGGATGGTGGGTATCTTTTAGAGGCATCTAACTATTCATTATTTTTTCAATTAGAGCATTTCAAAAAGTTTAGATGTTCTTATGAAGTGGGACATGCCCCTAAGTAGCGTATAGGTAGCTTCCTTGACTAAGAACCTAGTTTGTCAAAGACGTGACATAGTCATGACAATTATTGATATGATTGACTTTAGATTTGTGAAAGTTAGGCATCGTACCAGTTTTTTTATCAATATGTTTAACAGATATAAAATTTATGTCCGTAAAGTACAAAGCATGTGAGGTTACTCATAGCGAACTAATTATAATAAACCATAACTATATGTTTCCTTCTCGACGTGAGACTACGTGTCAAAAGAAAGATCTCTGATACAACAACCTACGAAAGTTCATCCAGACTCTTAACATCGATAAAATGACCGCTCTCGCGAAGGAAAATCATCAATCCTATGGTGGTGATAGGTAGAGAGAGATAACTTGTTCATGCAGGCTCCTAACATCAATCGAATGACCACTCTTGCGAAGGAAAATGATCAATTCTAGGGAGGCGATAGGCAGAGGAAGATAACTTGCTCACCTTTTTAAGGTAGTAGGATGAGTTTTATATAATCGAATCGGATTATGTAGTGGATGGAGAAGGGAGCCAAGCTAGTTGTTTGCTCCCGAGTAAGGTCGGACCAATACAAAACTAAATAAAATAATTGGCACGAGGCTAATATGATAATACTGAAATATAGTCGATTGCTAATTGACTAGAATCCATAGTGTAGAGGAGAATGTACGAGTTCTCTATCCAATTGTCGACACATGTAGCCATTCAAAAACTTCTGTTTGGGTGGGTTCTTCCTTCGTCTGTTGTATGCATCATATGTAGGAGATGACTTCATCTCGAATCCAAGAGGCATCATGGCAAGCATATGGGTATAGGAATCCCAAAGCTAAGCTATCAGCCAAGACATGCTGCAGAAAATTTTGAGAATCCTCATGACATTATATGAGAGCTAGTGAAATCCTCAGTAATATGAAGGAGGTCCTCAATGAATTCGAGGAGATTTTCTATTCATCTTTTTTGGGAAGAATATGATTTAAAAAGTCCCCAAATACGATAATAGCTGAGCATAATATGCGAATAGGTATATAAAAAAGAAGAGGAGATAACTGGTCCCCTTGAGGAAGCTCTTTTGATAGTTTAGAAAGTGCTTGGTCTATTCTATTGATGTTTATGGAGATTTTTGAAAATTTTAAACAAAAGGTGTATCTAATCAATGAAGATGTTAGAGAAGTGAAACCACTTTATACTTCAAGAAGAAGTTCTAATCCACTGAGTCGAAAATTTTCGAAAGTCAATTTTTACCATAGCCTCTTTCAAGTGCTAATTTTTCTAGTCGTTAAGAGTTATGGAAACATTGGTTGCACGATCACTAGTTAATGATCTTTAAGAAAGGTATTGGAATTATTAGGAAGATAGGCACTCACAACATCCTCTAATCTAGTTCTGGTACCCTTAGTAATAATTTTCATTGTAAAATTTATAAGACTTATTGGTGGACCATTTTAGATCCCTAGGGCATTTCCTTTTTTCGTCGTAGAGATCATCATATAACTACTGAAGTTGAGAGTTTCTTCAAAAACAACATTATGAAAAAAACTTGGAATATATATTTTTTGAAGTTTTTTAATCAAAGTCTCAATGATCCCAATTAAAGTTAGCACTTATGCCATCAACGAAGGAAGTAAATAACTTTACATCATGGAAATACAAAAAATGAGTAAACTAATTGCATAAAGCATTGTATATTCATCTTATGAATAAGAAATTTCAACATAACGATTTGTACTTTATGAAATCATTATATTAGAAAACTTATTTTCTAACAAGGTTTCTAATATTCTAATGAATATTAAGAAGAGATCATAACTAACTCTTGAAGAGTGAGTCTCTAAAGCAAGGGACCTCCCGAATCAAGTTCGATCTATAGTGTCTCTTTCATGGGCACGGAGATGAATCTTGTTGCTTCCCACGAACTTGTAAATCATCTTCATGAAAAGGAATTCAATAAGAGATGCGTATGAGTTGTATACACTCAAGGATCTTCTCTTTCTCTAAGGCATGAAATTCTTAAGGGACTAGGCTCTCCTTACATTGTACACGTCTATTGAAGAGTATTTTCTTCAAGTAGGCATGTGCAATGATGGACCTTGATTGTTGATCAAGGGCTTAATACCAAGTCTTTGTTCAATAATAAAATTATCTCCTTATTTATCTATAATTAATTTAAGTAATAAATCAAGCAACAAATCAACAAAGAGTTCAATTCAAGGACTCTTTGTAGTTGTGTCGATACACACGCCCAAAAAATTCCATATGTGGAATGATATTGTTGCTAATTTATTGATTGATTAATCAATAATGAATGCAACAATATTAAGGGTCTTATTCTTAATAGGAGTCAATATAATTGTGCCATGTGTACAAGCATTGTACACGCCCCATCTTGACTAAATATAGTCATGGCTATTGCCTTTTATTTATCAATAAATTATCTTGATAATCATGTTATCAATATTGGAGAGATTGTGGAAATAATCCCAATAGCTTATGAATCATATTCACAAGCACCAAAAAAATGTAAATCCAATTTACATCTGTGAAATCATTGTGAATCAAATTCACACATAATTTCATGCTTTGGAAATATTGTGCAAATCATATTTACATATATATTATTTATGTGCTCATATTCATATAAATATTAATTTTTTTGTGAATCATCATTCATATTAATTAATGAAATATATTTTGTGAATCAAACACGATATTCCCTTATGAAATATGTAATAATAACAATTATGACTACATTCACACTCTAAATGAGCTCAATGGAATGCAAGCCACTCTATGTAAGCTCCACAAAGTAACGATGAGCTGAGCCCAACTTCCTTGACCATTTCTAATGAAAGTTCAAACCATTTGGAGCTTAGAAATGTGTTCAAGGAGCTTATATATTTACATTTCCATGATAACCTATGTTTCCAACATTTAGACATTGAAATTAGAATTGGAATCAGAAACTGGATTCAAATAAATTGAGAATTAATCCAATTTATTCTCAAATCATAAAGCTAAATGGAGTAACCAAAATACATCCTATTTCATCGCTCTCTTGGAATGGAAGTGTCATGGTAGATGCTTGGGTATATCTGAATCAATAAATTTCTTATTTGATATCTGGGCAACAATATCAATCATATACTTTTCAAAAGTATATATTAATATCTCGAATTTATGTCTTATTTCATAAACAAGATGACTATGAATGGAATTGATTTTACCCTCAAATTATCTCATGTGTGAGTTATGTCTCCTGGTTCATCGATTATGAACATGTATGATTCCTTTGAGAGATCAATCATCTCATATGTTTTAATATGCACACTAACGCATAGGTATACAGACCTTGTCTAGGTCACCAACCCATTGGTCTGTCAAATGTGCATACTCATGCATATAGATGCAAATCTGTCTTAAGTGAAAGGATGTATGCTTGATTGTGACAATTATGATCCAGGTCTTAGTTTATCTTGACCTCATCAAGTCGACTCTTTGACTTGATTATTCCAACTCTTCTGAATCTTTATCTATATGCAGAGGACCTATATCAAAAGTCGGTTGGAAATCAGTCTACACGGAAAGATAGACATATCTTTCTCAGACTAGAGATCTTTATTGCATATAACATGTTTGAAATCAGCTGTGTCCTCCCAGCTGCATGGTATTTATATGGCCATGATACATAATCATAATTGTACAAAGGGAACTTAATAGTAAATTGCATTCATGTTTATTTATTCATTTCATTTCAGATGGATAAGATAAAATAATAACTTTCATTACATTAATGGGTCACCAATGGCTTATAAGTCCAACAGTCTCCCACTAGCTCTTAGAATCATTCATGTACAACTCTCAACCCCATATTCATCACATGCTTGTCGAAGACCTTCTGAGTCAATGATTTAGTTAGCGGATCAGCAATGTTATCAACAGAGACAAGCTTGGTGATCATGATATCACCATACTTATGTATCGTCCGAATGATGTGATATTTCCTCTCCATGTGTTTTGCTTCTTTGATGCCACCAGGGTTACTTTTCTTACGCTATGGCACCCTTGTTTTTGTAGAGAAATGGGATGGGAGATTCCAATGAGGAAACTACACCAAGTTCCAGAATGAACTTGCGTAACCATGCCACCTCTTTAGCAACATCTGATGCAACGATATATTTTGATTCGATTGTTGAATCATCAATGGTGTCCATCTTCTTGCTTCTCTAGCTCACAACACCACTGTTCAACATGAAAAAAAACCCTTAGGTTGACTTCCTGTCATCGATATCTGATTGGAAGTTTGAATATGTGCACCCTAAGACTTGGAGATCATTATCTCCATAAATCAAGATGTAGTCTTGAGTTCTTTTTAGGTACTTGAAAATGGTTTTTATTGTAATCTAGTATTTCTCTCCATGGAAAGATTGGTAACGGCTTACCACTCCCACTGCATGGCAGATTTCTTGTGTAGTATGCATCATGGAATACATCAGGCTTCTCACAACCGATGTGTAAGGTCATCCGACCATGGCTTTCTTTTCTTCAACAGTTTGAGGAGCCATCCCTTTGGATAAGCGAATACCATGTCTTAAGGAAAAGAAGACTTTCTTCGAATTATCCATACTGAATCTTTCCAAGATTTTTTTGATGTATCCTTGTGGTGATAGTCCTAATATCCTCTTTTCCCTGTTTCTGAATAGTTTCAGACTCAATATGTAAGAGGAATCTCCGAGATCTTTCATCTCAAAGGTAATGGACAATCATATATTAACACTAATCATCAACCCTGTGTCATTCCCAATGATAAGGATGTTATCTACATAAATTACAATGAACAGGATGACATTCCCACTAAGCTTCATGTACATACACATCTCATCCGGATTCTATAAAAAATCATAACTCTTTATGGCTTCATTAAATCATATGTTCCAACTACGAGAAGCTTGTTTATGTCCATAGATGGATTTCTTTAGCTTGCACACTATTCCTTCCTCAGCCATGAAGTCATGGGGTTGCTCCATATAGATATCTTCTTTGAGTTATCCATTGAGAAAAGTGGTCTTGACATCCATCCACCAGAAGTCATAGTCCATGTGTGTAGCTATAGAAAGCAACATCCTGATGGATTTAAGCATGATCACATGAGACAATGTCTCATCATAATCGATGCCTTCTCTTTGTGTGTAAACCTTGGCTACGAGTCATGCCTTAAAGGTATCTACCTTCCCATCGGGTCCCCTCTTTCTGTTGAAGATCCATTTGCACCCAATGGGTTTGATCCCTTGATGAATCTCCATTTTATCACCTTTATTCTTTCATTTTGATCTCAAATCTCTAGCTAAATGCATGTATATAGCATTAATTTGTACAAAATTACACTCAATAATTGGCATAAAATACTGTATATATATACAATATTTAGTACCAAAATAAAAGAATAAAGACAAGAAAAGAAAAAGAATAAAGTGTTTAAGACCCTGAGTGACCCTACACCCCAAGACAAAGTCATCATGATGACTTGGTCGATAACGAATGAAGTAGGGGGAGATAGGAAAACCAATAGTACAAAGAACACATCACAAAACCCCTAATTTTGTAGCCCAATAATTGAATTTTGAGACCTATTTTATCTTATTTACACCTCAAATCAATAAACCCTCAACATGAATATTGTGCACAAAAATACAATGAAAAATACAAATTTTATTTCATTAAAAAATAATTCATAAACTCAGCCATGGCCAGTCTCAAGCCTAAATAAATGAGGAGGGTTGCGTTAGGTAGCCGACAACCAGCGTAAAAAAGTCGGAGATAACTTCCTAAATAATATTTTTTTAAAAAATACTATTTAGGAAGTTTCCTAATGACAGTCGGATCTTTTCAACATGGATTTAAGCAAACATACAGATTTCGTTGGGGCGTTCCCTACTTGCGATGCATTGCATCGTCCGAATGCAATGAAAAATTGGCAAGGGACGCTACATTGCGACCTAGATGTAGTTAAAAATTTACAAGGGTTCTTGCATGAGGAACGCATGCGGGTAATTATGCTAGTTTTGCTGCATCACTGCCCGAATGCAGTCCAAAATTTACAAGGGTTCTTGCATAATGACGCATGCGAGTAAAGAAGTTAGTCCAAAAGAGATTGCAACTGAAGTTGTGGATTGGTAGTCAGAATATTGGCACTTTGATTGGAAAATTGATGGAGATAGTCAATACGATGGAAAGAAGGAAGATTCATATTCTATATCTTCAAAGACTAAATGGGTTGGAGAGAAAGCAAGGGAGATCGAGAAGACATGCTTTAAACTTTGGTATTCAGGAATGATAAAGGTAGAAATGATGTTGGAGTGGTTGTTCATAAGGATTTAAAGGATCGTGTGGTTGAGGTGCAAAGATTTGGGGATCAGATTATTTTGCTAAAATTAGTGCTTGAAGAAGAAAATCGAATATAATCTCAGTTTATGCACCGCAAATTGGTTTAGATGAAAGGACTAAACAAGCTTTTTGGGAGGATCTAGATAAGATTTTACAAGGAATCCCACAAAGAGAAATGATTTGCATAGGTGGAGATCTTAATGGACATGTGGGAAAAGATGCTTCAGGGTATGCTGGTGTTCATGGAGGACATGGTTTTGGGGATAGAAATGAAGAGAGAAAAGTCATCCTGGATTTTGTAAATGGCATATGATCTTTTCATAGCAAACACTCTCTTCAAGAAGAGGGAGGAGCATTTAATTACTTATAAGAGTGGGCCAACTAGAACACATATATGTTACTTTGTGTTGAGGAGAAGAGATCAGTTGTGTTGTAAAGACTGCAAAGTAATCCCTGGAGAGAGTTTGACAACCCAACATCGCTTGCTAGTCTTGGATGCACAAATAAAAGGGCTGGTAAAGAAAAGGTGGGTTCCTAAGATCACTAGAACTAGATGGTGGAATCTTCCACTAAAGCAATCGAGCATCAGGAAGAAGGTTTTAGAAGAATTATCTTGGGATTATAGTGGAAGTGTAAACGAGATGTGGGAGGCAATAGCATCTTGTATCTGAAAGGTAGCCAAAGAGATGCTAGGCGACTCAAAGGGAGGAGCCCCAGGTCCAAAGGAGGCTTGGTGGTGGAGTGAAGGGGTGCAAGAGAAGCTAAAAATTAAAAGAGCATGCTTTAAAGCTATGTCTAAGGATAGAACCGAGGAAACTGTCACAAACTACAAAATAGCGATGAAGGAAGCAAAGAAGGCTGTAAGCAAAGCTAAGTCAAAAGCTTATGAAGTTTTGTATAAAAATCTCGACTCAAAGGAGGGCCAAAAGGATATATTCAGGTTGACCAAAGCAAGAGAAAGAAAGATCAAACACCTTTCTCAAGTGAGATGCATTAAGGACGAGAAAGGTCACATGCTTGTTACGCAGAAGGATATAAAGACTAGATGGGAGCAATACTTCCATAAACTTTTCATTGGGGGAGGAAATAGAGAAATCACTTTGGGTGATTTAGCTAGTAGTGGAAGTTACTTGAATCGTGCAAGATATAAACGGATACAAAGAAAGGATGTAGAGGAGGCTTTGAAGGTTATGAGACATGGAAAAGGTGTAGGACTGGATGGCATCCCTGTACAAGTATGGAAAGTTTTAGGTAAGCATGGTATGACTTGGCTTACAAACCTATTCAATGTTATTTGGCAAAGCAAGAAAATGCCTGAAGATTGGAGGAGGAGTATCGTGGTGCCTCTTTATAATAATAAAGGAGACATTCAAAATTGTTCAAATTATAGAGGTATCAAGTTGATGAGTCACACTATGAGAATTTGGGAACGTGTGATCGAAATAAGGTTGAGGAAAATTTCCAGCATAAAATAAAAACCAATTCGGTTTCATGCCAGGTCGCTCAACTATTGAAGCCATCCATTTGCTGAGGAGAACAATGGAGATTTATAGAGTTGAAAGGAAGAACCTCCATATGATCTTTATTGATTTGGAGAAGTCTTATGATTCTGTCCCACGAGAGATATTGTTGAGAGTTTTGGAGAAGCGACAAGTGCATGTCCTATACATTAACCTCATAAAGGGCATGTATGATAGGGCTTTATCTTGTTTAAGGAGCCCGTCTGGGAAGACTGGCTATTTTGACATCAACATTGGCTTACATCAAGGTTCAACTTTGAGTCTATTTCTTTTTTACTTTGATTATGGATGAGTTGACAAGTCACATTCAGGATGAGTTACCTTGGTGTATGTTATTTGTTGATGATATTGTGTTGATTGACGAGACTAGAGATGGAGTAAATGAGAAGCTTGAGGTTTGGAGACATGAGTTGGAGAGTAAAGGATTTCGTATAAGTAGGGTTAAGACAGAATATATGGAGTACACCTTTGATGGAAGCAATGGTGAAGGAATTGAGGTGAAGATTGGTGATGATAACATTCAGAAGAGAGATTATTTTATATATATGGGATCTATTTTGTAAAATGATGGAGAAATTGATGGAGATGTTATTAATAGAATAAATGCAGGTCGGCTAAAGTGGAGAGGAGCCTCTGTTGTTCTTTGTGATAAGAAAATTCCTTTAAAAATTAAAGGAAAGTTTTACAAATCAACCATAAGATATGCTATGCTCTACGAATCTGAATGTTGGCCTGTGAACTATAGACATGTGTAGAGAATGGCTGTAACAGAAATGAAAATGCTAAGGTGGATGTGTGGACACCCACGTAAAGATCGGATTTAGAATAATGCAATCAGAAAGAAAGTTGGTGTTGCTCTGATCGAGGATAAGATGCAAGAAAACCGCTTAAGATGGTTTGGTCATTTGCAAAGAAGATTAGCTGATGCACCAGTTAGGAGATGCGAGTGTTGGGATGTTGAGCCGGCTAAGAGAGGGCGGGGACGACCCAAGAAGTGTTGGAAAGAGATCATACGAAGGGATCTTTATTTTGTGGATTTAATCTTGGGATTGAACCAAGATAGATTTGAATGGAGGCGAAGAATCCATGTAGCCGACCCTATTTAAGTGTGGGAAAAGACTTTGTTGTTGTTGTTGTTGATGCAAAAATAATTCATAGTGTGCGCAGGATACATAAAATAAAAAGCCACAAAGAAAATTTCACAGACCCGTATCTTCTCCATACATTCTGAAAATTGACCAAACTTAACTTTATTGTTCATAAATATAAATTGTTTATTTAATGAAGGTGGTTTCATGTAATTTGGAATTAAGGTGCAAAAGTAGCTTTTGGGCCCTCATTGTGCAATATTCATGTATATAATATTCAATATATTTATCATTTATATTTCTCACTTTCTTCTATTTTTAAATATTTTATAATTATTATTTAAAATACATGTAAATAATAAAAATAAATAAAATCAACAAAAATACATTAAAATAAATAATGTATTTTAATACATATATAAACTTTAACTATATAATACATATGCACATTTATTTAAGTAAATAAATAAATTTAGAAAAAATAAAGTAAAAAATGTAAATATGCATTTAAAAAATATAAATAAAGAAATATTGTATATATAATAATAAAATATACAATACAAAATAAAACAAAATATGCTAAATACATGTATATATGCCTATGTATATACATGTAAATATTAACACATATTAAATTAACTGGTAAAATTAAACAAATTCAGAACATACATTTTTTGTCTAAACCTAAAATTAATAAAATCATTTACTATTTTATATCTATTTAAAAAGGGAATTTTGCCTCCCCCTTTTCTGGTTCGTCTACGTGGACCAACTAGAAACCCGACTTTTATTGATCTAGTAGTCAACTGCACATCCCTTCACCTCTTACCTTTGTCAAAGCTTCTGACGCCCGAGTTTTCCCCCATTTTCGCTCTTCATCCATGATGATTCAGACCTCAAGCCCTTCAATTCATCTCTTCCCCTTATAACTAGCATCCACGCCATGCTCTCTGATGATCTAGATCTTTGGCAAATTAGGCTCTACCCCATGATCTTAACCTACCCTTTTCTTGAGTATAAATAAAGCCTAATTTTCCCCTTTTTTTGGATCTCCTTCATGTTGGACATACGAGCCCACGACGAGCCATTGTGCAATAAATGTTATTGCAAATATCATTCCCTGATCTGAAATGAAGAATAAATAATTTGCATAATAGGTAGTACAATTAGGGTTATACCATGGCCATCTCAATAATCATACATCTGTTGATTCAATAATTGAATCATAGAGGCTTGTGCTTGGATGAATATCTAAAGGGTTAGATTGAGGACTCATCAAGAACCATCAAATGATTGTTAAGATGTGATCTCCAGCCTGAGTAGGAGATGGCAATCCTTTCTCACATAGGTTGATATCTGACCGACCTCTTGATGTAGGTCCTCTGCATAGGAATAGAGATTCGGAGGTGTCAAATTAGTTAGGTCAAAGAGTTGACTTGACGAGATCGAGATAACCAAAGTCCTATATAGTATGCTGTCACGATACAAGCACACATCCTCTAATCAGAGACAGATGTGTTACTATATGTCTGAGTATGTACATTTGGCAGACCATTGGGTTGATGACCTAACCAAGGTCTATACACCGGCGTGCTAGTGTACATATAAGGGCATATGAGTAATACGATCTCTCAAAGGGATCATACAGGTTCATTTACTGAACCGGAAGACATGAGCTCACTAATGAGATATTGGGAAGAATCAAATTCTGTGCACGGTCATCTCGCTTTGGAAGCTTGACTGAATTTGTAGGTTTGATATATACTTTTGGAAAGTATATGATCAAGACCTAGGTATGATATATGCTTTTGGAAAGTATATGATCGATACCAGCTCCCAATGATCAAATAAGAAACTTACTGATAAAACCCTGAAGTAGACAGTATAAAGTTGATCTAATACTTCGGGTTTATTCTTAGTCTTCCAGTATGCAGGATGTACAGGTGTTGGGAATACCTGAGGGTGATGTGATCATAAATGATTGTATAGCCATGACGCTTCCATTCCTAGGGAGTGATGAAACTGGTCTGGATTTTAGTGACTCCTCTCAGTAGAGAAGTAATCTGATCTTGGTCCAAATGTTGGACATTGATCTGAATGTGATTCAGATGCAATGACAAGATTGGATTTGCGGTATTGATTTAATCATGCATCTATGGGAGGCCCGAGATCTGGATTTGAGATGTGATCTCAATATATAAGTCACTATAAGTGGAACAATACAATCACCCTGTCCTTTTCTCCAAGTATCTGTGGAGAAAGAGCATTATCCTTGAAAGAGTTCATGGATAATTTCATTGTTGATATATGTATCCAAGCATCGAGAAAATTGATAATTAAATGTGATTTAATTATCACGGATAATATGAATTTTATTCATATTATTAGGAGAGTTATCTAAGATAATTAAATGTGATTTAATTATCAAAGATGTGAATAATGTGAATGTGATTCATGTTATTTGGGCAAATGAGAATTGAGATCCAAGATGATTAAATGTGATTTAATTATCATGGATAAGAATAATGTGGATAGCACTATCTATATTATTCATGTATATTATAAATGTGATTTATAATATATTCAAGAGAGCATATCGTGATTTATATTTATTAATTAATTATTGATGTGAATTTGATTCACATTGGATGGTTAATTGAAAAATATAACTTACATTTAGTTTTGGGCTGTGAATGAGATTCACATAATTTCAATAGCATGGTTGATATTTTCCATAAGATAATTTGGAAATATTTTTTTGGTGAAAATATTATCGACAAGAGATAATGATATATATCATGAGATAATGAGATCTCATGGTAATTAGAAGAGATGGACCAAATCCACCAAAGAGAAGTGGACGGCTACAACTCTCCATGAGGAGAAGAGTAGCCGTCCCCTCTTTTGAGGAGATTGGTTTATTCTCTTCATTATCTTTTCTCTTATCAAAGATGATTTAATTTGAAATTAATTTTATTGATTTATCAATGAAAATTAATTTAAATTAATTCATTAGTTGCTGTGTTTTTACAACAACATCTTAGCCATTGAAAGAAACACAAATCAATCTCAACCATTGATTGTGTGTTGTCCATGTATTGGGATCATGGACTCCAAAACCCTATATAAGAAGAGGCACCCCTTGCTCTTCAAAAAAAAACAATCAATGAATGCTCTCTCTCTGTCTCTCTTTTCTCTCTACACTCCCACTCTCTCTATCTCTCATGTGGTCGTCCACCATGGATGCCCTAGAGAGATCCTCCATTGTCGCAGCGTCGTCGTTATGCTGCCCGTTCGTTTCCTCATGGATCTTCATCTACTTCGGCGTGTCTTGCTCATGAAGAAGACGTCGTATCTCGTTTGTCGAGATCAGGAGATCCATGGCTTGGATCATCATCATGGATTGCGAGAAGCACGCGTCTCATCCACGCGCTCGCAAGCGTCTCCTCTATCGAATCAGACTTGAGACAGGAGGTATCTTTGTTTAAAGACTCGATCACAACCACGCTTCAAGAGGTAATCCTATTACTTGTTTGCGGTTTAGACGAAACGATCTGAGGAGTGTTCTTGGATCATGTGGTTTCGTCATATAGAAAATTTTAATTTCCGCTACATCAAGCAACTAGTGCGACTAGTCGCTTCCGATCGCATACGATGCGATCCTCACGCTTCTGTGATGCGCTTGAGGATTTTCCCCATATCCTTCAAGTGGCATCAGAGCTAGTTTTTTATGGAGTTTTTGGATATGATCCATGAACCTACGAAAATTTGGGCTCGTTTGGGTTCGTGAAGATTTTTGCATTTCAATTTTCGCAGCCCTGTCTTGTGATAATTTTTCGACCCTTTTTTAAATGTTTAAACATGAATTTATCACTTAGATAATGTTCCCCGTTAAATAAGAAAAATGTGGAATTTGAGTTTGCGTAATTTGGATTCCGTTTGTTTAAGATATGATCGTTTTATTGACCATATGTCCAGTGTTTCGGGGATGGCGATTAGAGACGTAATTAAGATGTTAATACGGTTTTAAAATGCCTGGAAATACGTGTTTATCACATGGTTTCTGTTTTTAAACAAATTATCAATCTCTAGAAATTGATTTTGCTTTATTTGGATTTAAAATGAATGAGATATGCTAATTTTAGTTAATGAGGCTCACTGCTGAAAATTGCATGTTTATTTAGAAACCTCGTGATTGTCGTTTAAGAAATTTGCTAAATTAATAGTTAATTTCCTGGAATAATTGTGGATAATATATGGGAAATATTAGAACAATAATTATTCCCTTAAATGACATTGCCTCAACCAATGAATGATTATATTAGATCTAGATCATCGATTGGTTACTTGATACACTTTCATCAAACTTGTTGCTTGATTAGGTTTTGGGAATTTGTCTAGTAAATTTCCTTATAATCAAAATAGTTTTGATTAATACTATATGGTATAATTTCGGTTGAAAGACCGATGATCATCTCATGTACAAAGTGATTGACTCGGTATTGTTTTTTTCCGAGGCAGACATGGTGTCTAGTCGGGGAGCGTTGGGGTAGAAGGTTGCATCGTGTGTGGTCTGTCCCACTCTCGTCGGTACTGGCTATGACAACGGGTAGGGAACGAATGATGCCTAAGAGATCATGATGTATTTTCTAATTATTAAAATTCGAATAATATATACTTTGAGATAATACCACTAATTCAAGTAACAATCAAGTTTGATGATTATATTGGATTGATAATTGATTTAATAAGATTAGATTAATTACATCCAATTGAAATACTCTATTATGAGTAGATGTGTATTTCCCTTAGAAGAATTAATTACATGAATATGATTCATGATAATTAATTAAAATTTGAATATGAGGTGGAGGATCACATAAGTGACATCCATGGTCTCCCGTCAAGGCGAAGGGTTCCTTCACCAGATATTGTATGTAGGAGATGCCTGTCCGAAGTGACAGCTCCTGCATACAATCCATTTGGATCGGGCTCTTTGCTTCTCGAAAGAGTAAGACCGTATACGTAGTGACCCCAATATCGACTCCTCATATTATTGGAGCAATATTGGATTGCGTATAGCGAGTATTAAGCATGTTGACGGTTGGTTCAATTAATGATGGGTGAACATCACCTTAGGGGTGGTGGGCCCGGGTGTTAAAGATCGAATTGGGAGATGCAAGTTGGAATTGCAAGGTGGAATGTGTTCCCGCTTCTTTTTATCGGAGTCACAAGTTATCATATTATTGGGATGTGACAAAGATAAGGAAGGAGATCCCAGATCTTGCTTGAGATATAATGGTAAGTATATCTCTTACATTGAAAGTAATTAAGGGAATGCACTTTCAGTGTTGACAAGGCAAGATAACTTTGATATAAAAACTCCTAAATAAAAGTAAAATATGTATATATATAAATATATATACACTTATGCAAATATCTTATTTCAGATAATCCTTCATTAAACCCACTCAATGTTATACTCAATAATAACCAGTAAAATATCATGGATTGGACTCATGATCTAGATATTGTACTTGCAGTTGGACACATATTGTATGTAGTTTCAATGTGCAAGTTCCCGCATAATAATGAGGAATGACAATTAAATAGACAATAGATCTACAACCTTAGGGTTTGTATGTCTCTGTAGTCTTGATCTCAGCGAATGTACTTTGGAAGTGATATGTTGATGATGATCGCAATTGTCAAATTAATCCTTATAAAACCCTAAGAAGATATTTTGGCATACATATGTGCTCTAGACATTTAATCATGAATGACATGGTTCACTGCATCATGTAGAATGGTAGCTCTATAAGTGATGATGTATTCAAAATGTTTGAATACCTACCTGAACCAATGTTTTGAGAGTCTAGATGGATGTAGACATGATGAGTGTCATCATTCTATTGTCTATACTCTAGTCATTCATGAAGCTTCATAATATTCATATTGTATGAATTTAATGAAGCATGTATAAATGTTGAAATGCTCTTATATTGAATTCTTTTGAATTTAACATAAGTGATCCTTAGTCTTAAGCAATGGTTGTTTATAGATAAAGGGAGCGCAGTGGAAGCATGGGTCAGACCCAAGATGAGAAGGATAGTGAAAGAGTTGACCGTACTTCTATGACTTCCATATGACATCCAAAGAGTTGGATGAATGACAATACTGCAATAAGTTGATGTGTTGATAATATGACTATCAAGTCTATCTAAAATCCTTAGTGAAGGACTCAGATAGAGCATCAGAATAATCTACATAAAATCATTGACTTTGACTTACTTATTTCATAAGATAAAGTCTTATAATTGTATCTCAATCTTCTAACAACACTTGCAATGGGTTGCATATGTTTTAGAAGACTGGAGAATTTGATCTTCAGGTTTAATAGTCATCTACATGGATTTTGATGCAATTGTTGCAGCAATCTCTATTGGATAGATGAACTTCATATTCTCAGTGGGAGAGCCCTTAGTCTTAGAGAATGTCTCTATGACCTAGATATTAGAATACACTCATTGTTTGTTTCTAAGTGTTGGAAATAAACATGAATTCTTGAATAAACCTATCATAAAGAGTTATGATGGATATATTTCAGATAGTAATATAACATCTAGTAGACTCCACAAAATTAGAAAATTAATGAGCGGTTCATTGAGATTTCTAAAACTGAACATTAAATCTTTAAAAGATCAATAAGAGGATGAAGATCATTTGACAATGATCTGGCATCATGTTTTTGACATATGTCTGTTGATGAGATCAATGGACTAGTAAGAGATGAAACTTTAGAATGTCTAAAATTTTCAAAACTTGCATACTTATGAATATTGTATTCAAAGTATTCAAAGTAAAATGTCCAATACACCCTTCTTTGGGAAAGGTATAAGATGTCAAGGTATTCAGGATCTCATACATATTGATGTATGTAGATCATCTATATCATAATAAACATTATGGATATGTGATATCTATTGATGAGTATGTATGATATGAGATTTCTTCTCTTCAACTAAGAAAACTTTGAAATGTTCAAAGATTTCATAATTTTAGTTTAGAACCAAATTTTGAAGAATGATGAAATGAATTTGATCTAACCTAGGTAGCATGTACCTATTAGATAAATTCAAAGAATACCTTATGAAGATATGAGTATTATTTCTATCTTAATCCTCCTAACACACCTAAACTCAATAGAGTTGTAAGGAGATACAATTGGGTCATGTGTGGCATGATTTGATCAATGATGAATTTTAGCATAATTTCATCTTAGTTTCCTGGTATATATGTGTAGTAGAGACTACATTATATATCCTTAATAAGATTCCATGCAAGTAAGCTTGAATCGAGCACTAGAGAGTGCTACTTCATTAGGAAAATAAAGGATGGTATTGGATACCTACTTTATGACCTTAAGATTCTTAAAAGATCTCATATCGGAGAATGTGATTCTTAGAGGATTGAGACTCTTGAGAATCAAGATGAAAATGGAGTGAAGGAACTCATTTAATGTTAAGAAGTTAATGAGGCTCCTGAAATCGGAAACTAAAAAGGACAATTAAAGATGAAGCACTAATACCTCTTCAAATTAGTTTGACGATGTATTCCATGTGTCAGTTAAGTATGACAATGATCGGACTTTATGTGATGAAGCTCCTGAGGATCATGACATGGAAAGATGGATGTTAGCAATAAAAGTCTAAGGTAGACTTCATATACAAGTGTTGTATATGGACCTTCGAGTATCCACCTGTAAGGGTTAGACCCATTAAGGTGTAAATGGATCTTCAAGAGGAAAAGGGAACCTGATGAGAAGGTAGAGACCTTCAAAGCACGGCTTGTAGCCATGAGCTACACGCCGAAGAGAAGACATCGCTTGCGATGAAACTTGCTCTTCAGTGACCATGCTTAGACCCATCAAAATATTTCTAACTATAGTTGCACAACTTGACTTTGACATCTTCGAGATGGAAGTCAAGATTGCATTCCTCTATGAATGCCTCTCCAAGGATATTCATAAGTCGTAGCCCCAGGGCTTCATGTTTGAGGAAAGCAAGGTGTGCAAGTTGAATAACTCCATCTATGGACTCAAATAAGCTTCTTGTAGTTGGAACATAAGATTTGATGAAATTATAAATGTTATGATTTCAAATAGAATCTTGATGAACCATGTGAAGCTTAGTGGGAATACCAATGCGTTCATCATGCTAAATGTAGATAATATCCTAATCATTTGGAATGATATAAGGATGATAATAAGTGTTTTATATACTGGATATTCCATATCTTGAAATATGATTTCAAGGATATCTCTTAGATCTCAGTTCTGAAGTTTTTCAAAAGCAAAGAGAAGAGGATATTGGGACTACCACATTTGTAGTACACCTTGGGACATATTCCATTCTTAGAAATTCTAAGAAAAGCTTCCATCCCTTAAGATATGGAACTGACCTATCTAAAGGGATAACACCTCAAAGAGTTGAGGAAGTGAATGCTAGAACTACTTGCACTTGTGCATCAATTACGAGAAGCTAAGTGTATGCGAGATGTGTACAAAAGCCAAATATCTGCCATGCAGTGGGAGTAGTAAAGTGTTGCTAATCCTACTATGGAGAGAAAACACTTGATTGCAGTAATAACAAAATCTTCATAGATGATAAGATTTTTTGAGATAGTGATCTCAAAGTCTTATCTTCAAAAACTTAAGACTTTATATATAGAGATCTAAAAGGTCTTAACTGTGGATACCTTAGGAGATAGTGATCTTCAGGAATAAGGGTATTCTGATAAGGATTATGAAAATGCTGGTTATAATAATTATTAAGCTGTAGTGTCAAGGACACTATAACTAACAAGATTGAGTATTGGTTGCTTGAGATGCAACATTCACATTAGATGCGAGCACCGTTACTCAGGATATGCAAGTGCCGTAAAAGGACTTGGCGTAGTCTCGCAGGAACAAAGTGACTGATCATCTTACCTAGCTATATTCTAAATAGCCTATGATTGTCACATGAGTGTGGGTTTAAATGATTAGCCCATTAATGGCTCTTTGGGCTAGTGGGAGATTGTTGGACATACGAGCCCACAATGAGCCATTATGCAATAAATGCTATTGTGAATATCATTCCCTGATCTGAAATGAAGAATAAATAATTTGCATAATAGGTCTCTTAATACAATTAGGGTTATGTTCCATGCCCATCTTAATAATCATACAACTGTTGAGGCTTGTGCTTAGATGAATATCAAAAGGGTTAGATTGAGGACTCATCAAGCACCATCAAATGATTGTTAAGATGTGATCTCCATCCTGAGTAGGAGATGACAATCCTTTCTCACATAGGCTGATATTTGATCGACCTCTTGATGCAGGTCCTCTGCATAGGAATAGAGATTCGGAGGTGTCAGATTAGTTAGGTCAAAGAGTTGACTTGACGAGATCGAGATAACCAAAGTCCTATATCGTATGCTGTCACGATACAGGCACACATCCTCTGATCGGAGACAGATGTGTTACTATATGTCTGAGTATGTACATTTGGCAGACCATTAGGTTGATGACCTAACCAAGGTCTATACACCGGCGCGCTGGTGTACTATAAGGGCATATGAGTAATACGATCTTTCAAAGGGATCATACATGTTCATTTACTGAATCGGAAGACATGAGCTCACTCATGAGATATTGGGAAGAATCAAATTTCGTGCACGGTCGTCTCGCTTTGAAAGCTTGACTGAATTTGTAGGTTTGATATATACTTTTGGAAAGTATATGATCAAGACCTAGGTATGATATATGCTTTTGGAAAGTATATGATCGATACCAACTCCCAATGATCAAATGAGAAACATATTGATAAAACCCTGAAGTAGACAATATAATGTTGATCTAATACTTCGGGTTTATTCTGAGTCTTCCAGTATGCAGGATGTACAGGTGTTGGGAATACCTGAGGGTGATGTGATCATAAACGATTGTATAACCATGATGCTTCCATTCCTAGGGAGTGATTAAACGGGTCTGGATTTTAGTGACTCCTCTCAGTGGAGAAGTAATCTGATCTTGGTCCAAATGTTGGACATTGGTCTGAATGTGATTCAGATGTAATGAGAAGATTAGATTTGCGGTCTTGATTTAATCAAGCATCTATGGGAGGCCCGAGATCTGGATTTGAGATGTGATCTCAATATCCAAGTTACTATACGTGGAACAATACAATCACCCTGTCCTTATCTCCAAGTATCCGCGGAGAAAGCACATTATCCTTGAAAGAGTTCATGGATAATTTCATTATGGATATATGTATCCAAGCATCGAGAAAATTGATAATTAAATGTGATTTAATTATCATGGATAATATGAATTTGATTCGTATTATTAGGAGAGTTATCTAAGATAATTAAAGTGATTTAATTATCAAAGATGTGAATAATGTGACTGTGATTCATGTTATTTGGGCACATGAGAATTGAGATCCAAGATGATTAAATATGATTTAATTATCACGGATAAGAATAATGTGGATAGCACTATCTATATTATTCAGGTATATTATAAATGTGATTTATAATATATTAAAGAGAGCGTATTGTGATTCATATTTGTAAATTAATTATTTATGTTTATTTGATTCACATTGGATGATTAATTGAAAAATATAATTTACATTTAGTTTTGGGTTGTGAATGGGATTCACATAATTTCAATGGCATGGCTGATATTTTCCATAAGATAATTTGGAATTATTTTTTGGTGAAAATATTGTCAACAAGAGATGATGATATATATCACGAGATGATGAGATCTCATAATAACTAGAAGAGATGGACCAAGTCCACCAAAGAGAAGTGGACGGCTACAACTCTCCATGAGGAGAAGAGTAGCCGTCCCCTCTTTTGAGGAGATTGGTTTATTCTCTTCATTATCTTTTCTCTTATCAAAGATGATTTAACTTGAAATTAACTTTGTTGATTTATCAATGAAAATTAATTTAAATTAATTCATTAGTTGTTGTGTTTTTACAACAACATCTTAGCCATTGAAAGAAACACAAATCAATCTCAACCGTTGATTGTGTGTTGTCCATGGATTGGGATCCATGGAGTCCCGAAATCCTATATAAGAAGAGGCACCCCTTGCTCTTCAAAAAAAACAATCAATATATGCTCTCTCTCTCTCTCTCTCTTTTCTCTCTACACTCCCATTCTCTCTATCTCTCATGAGGCCGTCCACCATGGATGCCCTAGAGAGATTCTCCATCACCGCATCATTGTCGTTATGCTGCCTGATCATTTGCTCGTGGATCTCCGTCTACTTCGGCATGCCTTGCTCGTGAAGAAGACAACGTATCTCGTTTGTCGAGATCAGGAGATCCCTGGCTTGGATCATCAACATGGATTGAGAGAAGCACACGTCTGATCCACGCGGTCGCAAGCATCTCCTCTATCGGATCGGACTTGAGACATGAGGTCTCTTTGTTTAGAGACTCGATCACAACTACGCTTCAAGAGGTAATCCTATTACTTATTTGTGGTTTAGATGAAACGATCCAAGAAGTGTTCTTGGATCATGTGGTTTCGTCACATAGAAAATTTTAATTTCCGCTGCATCGAGCAACTAGTGCGAGTAGTCGCTCCCGATCGCATACGATGCGATCCTCACGCTTCCGTGATGCGCTTGAGGTTTTTCCCCATATCCTTCACTTTATTGGATGGAACCTCAGGTCATTGCATGATCGCATCGAGCGTGGTGACAACTCCCTCTACGAGAGATCTACAACATGCGTTTGGAGAATGGATCAATCCCCATGGCAGGAGCTTCGCTCCTACATACCCTTTGCTCCTTGGAATCAAAACCATGTATGAGCTTTTTTAATTCGCTTTCTAGGTAGATTTTTATACCCCCATTTCAGGTCTGTTTTTATTTCATGCTATTAATTACTATTCTAGCATAGCTCTTCGATTTAGTGTAATTCAGAGCATTTAGGGTCCAGCCACTGTCCAACCCTCTAAACTCAGTGCTCAGACCACTAAACCACCTCAGCACCTTCCCCAGCCACTTCTTCATCTTCTAACCACCCGAGCCAACCTGATCACTTCCAGATCAACGAACCGATGCTTGCTTCGCCTCCTTCGCCTGAGCATCACTGCCTCGCCTCCACCTCCACTTCTTTCGCATAATAATATCCCATATACCATCGCCCATGCTTCCTTGTGCTAACGTGTAGGTATCTAGACGAAACAGGGCCATCTGATGTCCAATTCAGGTTGCAACTCCCAAGTACCAGACCTCACTTAGCCACCAGGTCCCCATCATTGGGCCTTGGACATGTTGGGCACCACCATCCGCTACAGATCAGAACATGAACTCATATAGCACTCCAGCAGTGAGGGCGAAGGCTGAGATCATGAGGAATCGAGGAATTAGGGAAGAACCCGGTCGTGTTCTTCCCTGTTATGGGTGAATGGAGCATCACCATCTGATGGAAAGTCTGCTCTAGAATGCATAGGTGTCGTGCGATCGGGCCATGCATCAGTCATACGATGAAATCCCATATCTAATCCCAACCGTATAGAGGCAAAGTAGTATCGACCAATCCTGGCCGTTCATCACATTAATGAAGCGACGTGGCACATGGATCACCATTGACTCATGCAGAATAATGGGATAATTGCATCGACCCCCTCCACCTTTGTTTATTGTATTTTTAGTCTTGTAAATAATATTTGTAGTGTAAATATTTATGTATAAATTGTAAGGAACCCTAAGAATTCTTCTATATTACACATAGATCCTTTGCCAGCTCACCTTACGTGGTCCCCCACGTGAGGCGGGTCTTTTTGCACTCAGACCCTCACGGGTTTGGGTATTTAAAAATGGTCCTTTAATTTGTAAACAATGAAATACTTTTCGTAAAAATTACATGCCAGGTCCTAAACTTTCGATAAATTACATTCAAGTCCTTCTAGTATGTGTTTATATATTTATTGGTTGTTTAATTATACGCATGCCTATACACTTCATGTATTTGTTATTAAATGCATTTAAATTTTGAATAAATTGCAATAAGGTCCATGCCTCTGTTGTATTTTTATGTTTCTAATTTTTATAATTAGCTCCAGAATCCTATCAATTCTAAGAAAAATGCTATAGATGGTCGATGGATTGCCCTTTCAGTCATGATTTTTATTTAGCATTTACCTGTATTTTTTCATTTATTGAAAATCATTAAGAAGCTATTTATTCCCTGTTTAGATATAGAAATACAAAAAATTATAAAACCTTATCCAAAAATTCCAAAAATACATATTATATATTACTATATAATATAACTCCAAACCAAAAATCACTAAAAACTATAAAAAGAAAACCCTAGAATTGTAAAACCCTAAAAAATTATAAAAATGAGAATTTTTTTTATAAAAATCTAAAAATATTTGTTTCTGTTTCTTATTTTTATTTGTATTATATAGTATATATTAAAAAACATTTTGGGCATTTTGAAGTATTTAAAGCCCAAAATAATCCAGTCTATTATTATAAGTCACTATTTTATGCATTTAAATCAATTAAAAATAATTAAAAATTAGCAAAAAAACACAGGAAAAATAACAAAAGTAGAGAAAAGATTAGAAAAATAGAAAATATTTTAATTTTTCAACTTTTCAGTATATATAGTTATATTTATAAATATAAAACCATATATAGACTATTTATACTATATATACTTATATATTTATTATTATTATTTATAAAATCTGTAATTATATCTAACACCTTTAAAAAATAAAAAGGACTATTCTTATTTGTATTTTCCAATTTTTATATATTTATTATATATGTCATATATATTATTTATATTATACTTATTATTTGTAGAGATATTTACATATTATCCTTAAAAAGAAACTAAAAAATGCAAAATGAAATGGAAAATAAAAATATAAAAATATAAAAATATGAAAAATTAAAATCCATTAAAAATTACATATTATTAAAAGCCTTTAAAAATAAAAAAGCAAAAATTACAAGAACATTTATTTTGTAATTTTCATTAATTGACAATAAATCACTTATCAACATATTTGCTCTTAGTGGTTCAACCACTGCACTTGCTTGCTATACATATTTATTTGTATGGTATAGTAAATTTCACCTTGCATAATTTTCATTGATTTATCTTATACCGTGGGTTGATTGTTGATTTGGTTTATTGATGATGTTTTGAGTATCGTGAAAGCGAATATAACGATTCTCGGATCCGACTTATCGGACATCACATGTCCTCCAAGACCATGTATTAGGAACCCCTCATCATAGGTCTTTCTATCAAGTGGCACCATTGTCGGGGAGCAACGTCTGATAGGATTTTTCTATAGATTAAATATCTTATTTATCTGCTTTTATTTATTTTTCAAATAATTATTCCTCTGCTCTGACCTATTTCTTTGTTAACTTCTTTGCGAGGGATTGCTATGCAGAGACTGCTTCCTAGGAGATCGAGGTAGCCCAGCATTGCGGAGATCAGCAAGGAGAGAGAGAAGATCATTATAATAATTATTTGAATTCTTATTTTTCTTTTTGTGAGTTTGTAATTGTTATTGTAATAAACATGGACAACCACTCAAAGACACTTGAACTCTTTAAGGTCCATTTCCCGGGTGATTGTTCACCTAGGTGTCTCAACCGTTTGTTGATTTTCTTCACATTCTCACTTTGTTTCTCCTTATTTTTCCTCTTATTTTTCTTTTTTCATGATTTGAGTTTTTTTATCTTTTTGTGTGAATAAGCCTTAGATTCATGATTGTTTGCTCGATTAATTTAGGTCCAAACCCATAATGGATTCATGTGCCAATAGTCTCTGATACATTTGGACTTAGATCAAATCTAATTGTTCAATACACAAATTTGAAACCAAGTGCTGTAGGATCTACTATGGTAGACCCCGATGAGCCTCCAAGACCGAACCTTTAGGGTTTCCCATCTATGTAGTGAACATCTGGTTGTTCACGCTAATAGCATTCTGATCTTATGGCGATTTCATTGGCTTGCATTTCATATAGGATAGTTTTCCATTTTATCAAGCATTCCACATGGAGATATCTAGGAAGAATTGTAACTCTTCTGATTATACATGCATCATCGATTCCTGACTTGCATTGCTTTTACGTTCTTCTCCCTCTAATTTTGATCACTTAGGATATTAATGGAACTAGAAACTCGTTTGGCGATTTCATTGAAAAACACCAAAAAAAGTGAGAACCTAAATAAAATTAGGACTATTAACTCCACTTGACTCTTAAACTTAAATGTAATGGATTCATTATTTTGGGAAGAGTAACTCCCATATTGGTCGTAGGTTGTATTCTACCTGAGTTAGGCACATACACTTAAGGAGTAGAGCCCCTATCTTTAGACTTGTGCCCTAAGAAAATGACTAAAAAATTAAAATATCCAAAATACTTTATAAAAATATAAAAAATCACTAAAAATTCCAAAAATATTTGTTTCTATCTCTAAAATTTCTTTATATTAGTTATTATATAATAAAGTTGATTTGGAGAAATGTTAACACTCTTTGTTATTTTTAATCTTCAAATCAATTCAGGTTATTTATATAATCTATGTTTTGGAATATTTTTGACTTTTAAAATATATAAAAATTATCAAAAATATCTAAAAATCACAAAAATAATAGAAAGACATAAAAGCACAGAAGCAATTTATTCTGCAATTTTTGGTTATTTTTAGTTGTATTTATAAATATATTACCTTGTATTATATATAAGCCTATATTGGATAATAAAAGAAAAATAAAATTAAAAATAAGAAAAATATAAAAAGATAATAAAATTAAATTTAAAACAATTGAAAAAAATTAAAAATTAAAATCCATAAAAAATATAAAATGTAAAATCCTCACAAAAAGATAAAAATTAGCCTAGAGAGAGGAATAAATCTTAGATTTCATATCCCAATATATAATGTTTTCTCCCTGGGTTCAACACTCTACATACTTGTACTATACAAATATTTTATGGAGTTAAATAAAATAAATTTTAACTCCACACACTTTGTATTTCTTTATTCATTGATTATGGGTTAATTGTTATCTGAATCCAGGATTTGTGAGAGGTCGCCTCAGTTACACTCTATCTTCACTTTTTAGTGAGGATATTATTAGACCCTCGTGAAAACCATATTCAACAAGCTGTTGCCGAGGAGAAACATCGTATAAATTGATTTTTGTGTCCCTCTTCCATTTTTATTTCATATTATTTTTGAACTGTTCTAACCTCTTCCTATATTTAAAATTGTTGCGAGGGACCGCTACGTAAGGGAGGACTTCTTAGGAGAATGTGTGCACCCTACTAAGGCAGAGCTAGATTTCTGACTTGGCTGGCAGGAGATAGCAACAAGGGCGGACTTAGGAAATTTTGAAGAGCATCCCACTTTGTATTTTATTTTATTTTATTTGTAATTCAAGAGAGAAAGACACATATTTTTAATAACTCGGGCTCTTCAAGACACAACTACTTCACGAGGCCCATTGCCCGCGTGATTGTTCACCTGGGGGCCTAGTCGATTTTGTCGTGTTTTCATTACTTTTATTTTTCTTTCTTTTTTGACTTTATTTTTATTTTTTTGTGTAATTGAGCCCTGGTTTTAGGAACTTCTTGCTTGATAGATTAAGGTCCAAAGTCCTAATTAAATTGCATGTACTTATAGTTCGCTTTTGGACTTAGTCAAATCTAATTATTGATTATTTAGATCTGAGATCGCACGTCGTGAGAAACCTCATACAACACTTGTAGGACCCACTATGGTGGGCACCGAGAGGGTTCCAAGATCGGACCTTAGGTTTCTTTTCTAGATAGTTATCATCTGGGGCTTTATGATAATAGTGTATTCTGTCTAGGGCGATTTTATTGGCTGCATTGCATATAGTGTAGGTTTCAATTTTATTTAGAATCCTTGCATGAAGAGAGATGGAGGTAAGATGAGCATTTCGACTTACCATTAATCATTGTTTTTGCCTCGCATTTCTTTTCCAACTCTTTCCCTCTGATTTTGCCACTTAGGATACTAAAGAATTGATCCCTCGTGGGGTTCGTGCATGTTTATTAAATCTAAAAAATGATAATCAATAAAATTAGGACTGCTAACTCTACTTGACCTTAAAATAAAAAAGAAAAATTCTTGTCTGGGGGAGAGTAACCCCCTCATTGTATTGGCATTTATTTCTTGATACATACACACTAAGGATTAGTGCCCCAATCCCAGGCCTACCTATGTGTTTGTACAACTCGATGACATTCACCTTACTCTAAAATTGGACAAGATAAAAAGACCGAACTCTCATAGTCATCATTGTGTTGAGTAGGTGAATTGAGGAGTGTTTGTTTGTTTATATTTGTGTTTGTCTGTGTGCATTCTCAGTCTTCTCTTTGTATTTGCGCTTTTTTCTTGCATATTTTGAGTTGACCTTTGTGTTCTCCCGATCATTGCCTTTTGTTTCGAGATGGCCGATTAGAGTAAATTTTATCTGGACTTTGTGGATCCCTCGTACTCTCTAGTCGGTCCACCTCCATTTTACCAGGAGGACTTTGCTCCTGATTTTTCTTTTGGTACATATCCACCTCATCCACAGTGTCAGGTCTTGGATTTTTACCCACCACTACCGTCACATTGCCCACCATCTCACCCACCCAAGACTGACCTATTGAAGTCACCTTCATGGAGTCCACTCTTGAGCACTTGTCTCAGATGATGGAGGAAATGAAGAAGAGGATTGATGACCTCACTAGCCAAAATAAGAGTGACACTGCTTCACCTTCTGGATTTATGGATTCATTTGAGGACACCCATGAGAGCTTGCAGTCACCTAAACTACAAAAAATGAAAAAAAACATAAAGTTAGCTTATGAGGAGAGGGCACCCTTGTCAACCCTTTGATCACATAGACATACACCATAGTTCCCACTTTTGACCCCAGGATGACATTGTACAGACTGCTCTTGGCCATCCTTGTGTAAATCATAATTCCGATCTCCTTCCTTGTATGGAGGAGATCCAAAATATTGAAAAATGTTGACTGAACCAGAAGTGGTGGCAGCTATTCATGACATTATTGAGGCCCCACTTCGCCAGATCATGATCCAATTATCTATGCCCACACCTAAAAAGAGAAAGCGATGACGCAGATCTGAGCGACACATTCTTACCATGGCCACTGCCCACGCCATCACTGATAACTGGGGTTAAGTGAGGGTCTAAATAGTCCACACAAGGCGGGACCACAACGTCGTTGCTACGACCGCTCACTAAACCCTAATTAATCAACAATGAACCCACAACAATATTAATCAAGCAATGAAAAACAAATGTGGAGTCAAATTTATTTTAACTCTACAAATAATGTGTATAGTGCAAGTATGTAGAGTCTCGAACTCAGGGAGCAAGAATGATAGATCAGACAATTTGTGAAAAAATGTGAATGTGAGGTGTGTCTACAATATGCAAATTTTTTTGTGGGTTTTTAATTTTTATTTTTTTATTTAATTTTTAATTTTATATTTTTGTATTTTGATTTTTAATTTTCTGATTTTATATTTTTATTATTATATTTTATATTTTTTTCAATAATAGAAGATATATATAATATAAGAAAAGAGGGAATAAGGGATTTATAAAAATAAGGAAAATGCTAAAAAATTAGGAAATAATATATTTTTGGTCTTTTTATATTTTTATAGTGTTTTTGATTTTTGGGAATTTTTCTGATTATTTTTGGTATTTTTGAAAGTCAAAATACTAGAAAACAATGAATTAGCTACTGGCCGAGATTAAAATGAGGATGAAAAATACTAAACAGTAACCAAAATTCCTCAAATTAATTTTAAAAATAAAGACAATAAAATAGAGAAACTACAGGACCTGAGTTTGAATTTTTAGGAATTTTCTAGGATTTTTTAGATTTTTATGAAGTTTTTAGAGGTTTTCTAATTTTTAAGGTTTTCGTTTTGAAATTTTTAATGATTTTTGAGTAATTAAAATACACTAAAATAGACAAAATATATATTTTTTGGGAATTTTCTAGAGTGATTTTATAATTTTTATGGATTTTATAATGCAAACAATGCTGAAAAAGGTTGTTTTTGAATTTTTATAATTATTAAAATGCAATAATTATGCAATACAAAAAATGACATGGAAGCACAAGTCAATAGGAGCCTAAGATAATTTTTGTGGATTTTTTAGAGGTTTAGAGATGCGTGCAATAAATAGAGATAACAATAAGAAAATACACACGGCTAGGGGTATATTTGTAAATAGCAAGAAACTTAGGGGCTTATGCGTAATTTTCCGACAAAATTTATAACTAAACAGAAACATTTCAGGACCAAAAAGAAATACTCAAAGTCGCGGGGTTATTACCGCAAAATTGCCAAGGTCACGTGCTATGGATAAGTGACCTGGCAGGGACGAATCTGCAAATAGCACAAACCTCGGGGCTTTAATGTAAATAGCCAGAAATTTTATAACTGCAATTTAAAGTTGTGCGACTAAAATTTAATATACAAAATCCCCTGAGGTTCGCTCGCAAAATGCCCAGACGCACGTGACTAGCACGTGCGTCAGGCGAGGACTAAATTGTGAAACTACAAACGTCGGGGGTTCAAGTATAATAATTACAAAAATAATCTAACGACAGAGAAATGATTTAATACTAATAAAATATTACAAAAATGGCAAGGGATAAGTTGCAAAAAACCCTCGCCGAGGTGGGAGCGGACGACAGATGGATCCTCACTAATACACGTATCGGTCTCCAACGGCGCGATGATGCTTCGACCTCAACGGCTGGGATTAGATGATCCATTGGCAATCGGACGACTGCAAGCGGAGGAGATCCGACGGCTGCTGTGCGGCTGGAAGAACTCGACCGATCCGACGGCTCGAAGAGGATCGGGAAGAACTGATGAAGAACTCGTGCTCGACGAGTTTGGATCACCGAACACGGCCTCCTCCGTCGTCTTTCTTCACAGCTTGGAAGCTCAGGAGCAGGCTGACGATTCCCTCGTTGGTTGGAGAGGTCGGGCGGTCCCAAAGGCGGCCGGAGTGCTCCCGCGAAGAGGAATGAGCGAGGAGCTCCAGGAAGTTCGACGAGCGACCAGAACCACTCCGACCTTTGCAATAGGAAGACTGGACCTGCAAAAAGTGGTTAAGATGAGTGCGGGCAAGTTGCCGCGCACCTCTAGATGGTGAGAAAAGGCGGAAACGACGAGATGGGCACTCGCCGGAGCAAGCTCCGGCGAGGGGCGGATTGAGTGCTTGGTTGGGTAAAATCACGAAACAGTACGAAGGGATTGGAAGCTATAACTACAGAGACGGAGAAAACGCAAGAAAAACTAAGGGAATAGCGAACCTCGAGCCGCGAACGGCGAGATGGGACCTCACGGCCAAGGTGGCCGGAGGTGGCGGGAACGCAACCTTCGAGCCTCGCCGCACCTCAACAGGGGGTGTGGGGATCTCCCCTGTCACCGGAGCTCTCCCTATACCCACTCCCGGAGGTCTGAAGCTCTCAGAGCTGGTTCCCAATCGAATCAAAAATCAGATGGGGTTTTTGAGGAAGTGGTGGACGGGGTTCAAAGAACGAGGAATCTGGAGCACCGCATCGATCCAAAAATCGAAATAGACCCCTAGCGTGTATCTTGGATACTAGGGGAAGAAAAGTCAAGAAGAAAGGTATGCGAAATAATGAAAGAAGACTCCTCGAAAAAATCTTGAAAATGGTCTAAAACCATAGTATGACACAAATCAGACCACGGTCAGAGAGTTGACCGAGGTCAACCAAGGGAGAAATCGGGTTGGTCCATGTGGACCAACCAGAAAAAAACCTTGGAAAAAATAATTATAAACTCATTTAAAAATAGAAAATGAATTTATTAATTTTAGGTTTTAAATAAATTTTTTTTATTAATTTATAAATTATTTTATGGTAATTTTTAATTATTTTTATGAGGTATAATTTTATAAGTTACCTTTTATAGCCTTTATAGGTATATTATCTATATATTTTATTATTTTATTTTTTTGTATATTTAATTTATTTATTTTGTTTATTAATTTTTAAAATTATAGAATACTTTTATACACTTAAAAATATTTTTATTTTATTTTTTTCTGAAGTGTTTTGTATATTTAATAAAATAAAAGTATTAATACTATAGGTATGGACACAGGTATTATACCAATGTATTCTATATATACATGTATTTTATTTTATGTTTCTTTTATGTTTTTATTCTGATTTTAATGTACATATGTATTATAAATAATATTTACAAAATTTAAAAAATATAAAATTATAAAAATAATGAATAAATAATAAATTGAATATTTTAATTTGTACAAGTATACAATAGGGTCCCAAAACTCAACTTTCAAACCGTAGCTCTGCCAAATGCGAAACAACCACCATTAAATAGCTTATTTTACACTATATACAATTAAAGGTTAGTTTGATGCATTTGGAGTTTTTATTTGCGAGATACAGGTATGGGAAATTGGGATTCTAGATTTTTATTTAGACCATAACTTTTTATCTGTACATGATTTTTGAGTGAAATCAATTTTATATTTTTATATATTAAATTATCTACAACTTTTATGTACAAAGTTTTTTATTTGAAGTATAAAAAGTGGAACCAAAAATAGGTACCAAAATGAATAAAGAATAAAGGAATTTTTATTGTGTTTTGGCCCTTATCTCCCCCTACTTTATTCCTTGTCGACCTATTCATCAAGATGCCTAGGTCTCTGGGTTTCGGGTCATAAAATATTTACAATATTTTATTCTTTTTCTTTTCTTTTATTTATTCTATAATTTTGGCTTTAATTACAGTATTCTATACACTATTTGCATGCACATGCATAAATGCTAAGACGCTCTAATTAAGGGTATTTACACGCATTTGCTAGGGTTTTTGAGGCCAAAATGATAGAATAAAGATGATGAAATGTAGATTCATCAATCACTCGCTATCCACACATTGGGAAATGAGACACTAGTACACTCCTTGTTAGATGTGACATTTCTGACTATTCTTGTGATCACACTCTCCTTGATGGAGGTGCTTCAATCAATATAATACCTTTCTTGCTGGTACAGTCTCCTCACTTTGGGTCTCTCAAGAATACCATGATGATTTGTCAATTTGCTAATGGATCAATAAAGAGGCCGAGGGGTATTCTAGAGAATGTCATCATTCAGATTCAGGGCATGAGCTTCACTGTTGATTTTATTGTATTGCCCATGGAGATCTCCACCTCTGTGTGGAACATTCCAATCATCCTAGTGATGAGGCTAAAGAATGGGTTTCGCGGCTTTCTCTTTTATTGAAGAAAGTAGTCGGTTGTAGCAGAAAGTTGCGAAACAAAAGATCGGTTCTTAAACCTATCAAACAATTACGGTTTTCTGAAGAAAAACCGTTCACTAATATTTAACCAGGCAAGTGTTCCTGGGTCGAACTCAAGGAGGCAGAATAAATTCCCTAGATTTTTCTCTTCGTAATTTTATTTTTTAATTCTTCTCTAAGTGGTCAAGTCAAAACACCTCTTTTTTATTGATTTTTATTTTTCTTACTTTTATTTGATTTTATTATTTTCAAATTTTTATTTAATTTTCAGAAAAGGAAGATTTTTCAAAAAGATTTATTTATTATATAATAGGTGGATATTATATAGGTGATACTATATAATATGGTGATCGGGGTTCGAGCCGCGAGCTCGAACTACACAAGAAATCAAAACAAAAAGAAGTGTGATTCGACAAAATCAAAACTCGTCGAAAACTCGTTAAAAAGCCACGAAATCTTTATACTAGGTAGTTGATGTAGTTGTGTAACTACCCTCAAGAAATCATCAAATACCGAGTCACACGAAGTAGAAACAACCCCTACAGCCCAGGGGCATAAGCGCAAGAAAAACTATTAAAAATGTTTGAAGTTAGGTCCTCAAGGACTGTTCTGAAGAAAAAGTAAACAAATGTTTACATTTAGGTCCCCACGGAGGGACCTAAATGCAAATAATGAAAACTGTTGAGGCGGGGTGAAAGATCTGGAAGCTGGCTGGGCTTAAGGCGCAATTTTTCCACCGTTTCGCGTCTGACGGCTGCGATTAGATCTTCAGGCGCGGATCGGACGCTCACAGGTGCGCCACGTGTCGCGCACCTGTGCGTCGGCTATTCTTGAGGTTATTGAACTCCAAGCGAATAGCGCGTCTTCTCCGAATTCTTGCGGCCAACCTTCAACGGCTTTGGCGCTCCGGCGGGGCCAGAGGGGTGGCTCCTCCACCCCTCGAGCTCGCCCGCGGTAGAGAGGTGGCCGGCGACGCTCCGAGCGGCGGTGGAACAGTGGTGAAGTTGGTGGTCTCGTCTACCTGGAGGATGTTCAGAGCCAACGCCCCATCTTTGGAATTGAAATCTGACGGAGATTGATGGTCTCCAGATCCTGAAGTCGTCCCGCGATGAAGATGGATCTGCAAACGAGAAAAGTGTATGCTCGATTCTCCAAGGAATCGGCCAAGGGGTTACAAATCACAAGCTCGAAAGATGAGAAAAATCTTAAGTTTCCAGCCAACCTCCAGAATGCGTGAAAGTGACGATGAAACGATGATCGATTTGAGACGAATTTAAAAACGAATCGAGATGGATTTTGAATATGCGTCTAAGCTGGATGATTAGACTACCTAAATCACGGATTAGTCACGCTAATCGTGGCTCACAAATCGAGAAGAAAAACAACTAAAATGGAGGAAAAGGCCTGGGGAGATCTAGGTATATTACCTGGACGAAGAAGCTCGACGGCGACCCTTGACCGGAGCGGAATGCGGCACTTGGCGGCGATGCAAGGCGATGCTCCGCCTTGGAACGATCCTCCGACGTGCCTTCTTCCTCGCGAGCTCCTCCACGACGCTGTCACCACCTTGGTTTGCCTGGAACAAAGCTTGGAAGTAGGGTGGTCGAACAACCTGGAGATGGGCTCTTGGGTAGTTGGAAGGTTAAGTTGGCTATGGCGACTTGAGGGCTATTTATAAGCAGTTTACTTGGGCTCCAAGTCGAGATCTAGGGCTGGCGTTGAAGAGGGTTGTTGGGAGGAGAGATTTGAGGGTCTAGATCAGTCAGAAGCTTCGAGATGAGCGTGGGAAAAATACTTGAAGTTGGCCGGCCGAACAGACTCCGGCAGAACTGCTTCTTGGGGAAGAAGACCCAGGTGCTGACAAGTGTCAGCACCTGGTTGGTCCAAAAGCGAAAATTCAAGGGAAAAATATATAATAAATAGTAAATACACTTATTTTAAATAGTTATAAATACAAGAAGTGTTAATAAATTAATTTTCTAATTTATAGCATAATTACTTTTAATAAATAGTAAATATTATTTAAAATATAAATATTATATTAATAAATATGTATTTATAAATAGGTTTTAGATTTTTAATTTAATAAATAAATAAGTAAAAATTAATTTTATATTTTCTTAATTATTAGAATATTAAATAAGGCTTGTACGAATTTTTATAGATTTTTATAAATTGATTTTCATATTTTAATAAATAGAGTTAATATCTAAATAGTTCATTTATACCTATATTTTGAGGTTTTTGATTTTATTAAAATAATAAATAGTCTCCAAAAGTTATGAAATAATTTATGGTGAAACTACAAGATCATGAAATAATTTAAAAATTATAAAATTAAGAAAATGATAATTGAAAAGCCCTAAGTCTTTCGGATGCACGGATGCCCCCCTAAGTTCTTTATAAGGATGATTCTTTCTCGATGGAACATGGTATCCATAGCCTTGCATTTTTTTCGGCCAAATCCAGATTGAATTTAGCTTAAAATAAATAGCCCAGAAACCCCGTTGTCTTTTGGTCCTAAAACCGACTTTTTGCAAATGGACTCTGAATTCGATGAAACCAACTTTATTAATTAGAGAATATTATTTTATGAACTTTAAAGGTGAGTAGAGTGAAATTGGAGTTCGTATGATGAAGTTATGATGTTCGGAAGTTGAGATTTTGACAATTTATAGGCTGGGTTTCTTAGCATATATATAGGGTAATATTTTGAACTTATTTTTATATTTTTATATACATTTTTAGGAATAATTAGGAGAAGCGTTTGGTGAAAAATATGTTCATATGAAATAATTAAAATTCTTTGAAGTTTTGTATTTATTTTATAAATAGTGAAAGGTGTATATGTGTGTGTTAAATTATTTTTCTCTGGTTTTCTTTCCTTATCCCCACCTACTTATTGATTTGTCGACCAATCCATGCTGACTTGGTCTCGGGGGTTGGGTTATAAATATATCTTACAGCTATATTTATATTAAAGTCATATTGTATATATATACATATATTCAATTTGCCTCTTTTTGTTCTTTTCTTGTTCTTTATTTATTTACGTGATTTTAGTGGTTAAAAGTGAATATTTACACATGAATTGTGTTTTGTTAAAATATGAGAATTAATGGGTATTTACATGTATTTGTTAAGGGTTTTAAGACAAAATACAACAGAAAAGTTAATGAATCATGGATTCATCAACCCCCTATACTTAAACTTTGCTAGTCCCTTAGCAAACACTTATTTTGAAAAAGTAAGTGAAAAAGAAAGAAAGTTAGAATGAATTTGTTTTCCTAAACCAATTCATGAGAACAGACAAAGGACAGAGCTCGATCGGGCCTGAAACAAGCATTTTGTCAGAACCTTAATCAGGATTAGGATTTTATCCTCAACAGTCTTCAAGTTCCATGATCCTTACTCAAGATCACTTCATCGGCTAGTTCAGACTCACTTATTCATATCGCAAACTCTATCATCCTTGAAATCAACTTGTACAGTGTGTGAAGTGATTTAGCTCTTCCTGCTTAGAGAACCGAAGAAACCGTCAATCCCGGCTATACACTCCTATGGCTTCCTCATCCCGCTACTCTTTCCTCGGGGAGGGAGGTATTCCCTTATGAGTTCAGTTCTGCTATGTCCACAATCGAATATAGGGAGAAGTTAGAAGAATGAGAAAAGAAGTGGAGTGCGACCAGTGTAGACGCATCTCCTTGTGAAGCCCAACCGGTGTAGCTGAGTCTCCATTAAGATGTGCAGACATATTTGGTGGAAGCTTGGACCATTGTGGTCTTATTTGGTGGCTTCTGCTTTGCTTGACTTTGTAATTTGCTTGCACTGCATTCATCTTTTGTGCCTCGACGGATATAGCATCTTTTTAGTCCGTCCATTTTTTGAGGTCTTAGAAAAATCGTGTCACCAGATCCTTCCCTCATCCGAAGCAACTATCGCAACCCCAATCTCTCCCATCTTTAGATGTCAATGCCGCAAAGATAAGGATTGAAACGCACTACCAAGGTGTACTGCCCTTCAGAACTCCATGCAAGTTGAGCTAAGTGCAGAGTGCATGTGTTCAAGATTGGTTCACTGGTGTAGAGTTGTACGGATGACTCCAAATGGTCTACTTAAGCTCAGATGACTTCATTTCCCGAATATGGTCTTACAGAACCCAAAGATTTTAAGTCACCAGACCTGAAGATTCTAAATTCCAGATCCTAGTCAGGCTCCTTACAACGAGAGTTAAAAGCCGTAATCAAGCTCCATCCTTTAGACTAGACTCAGTCCTTAGTTTTGGAAATCAAACTTATTCTGAAAAATACGAATGCAAATGCAACCATGTTTTTGTGAAGTATATTTTCTGAATTTTACTCATTTTTATGGATTTTAAGGATTTTGTAATTTTTGTGAATTTTAGGACTTTGTATTTTTTTTATGGATTTTATGATTTTTACAAATAAGGTTTTATTCACAAATTTTACAAGATATATTTTATTCAAGTTAAATATCTAATGTATTTTACAAGTTTTATCTACAAAGTATTTTACAAGGGTTGAATGGTTTTTATACATATTTTAATAAATAGGATTTTAAATAAGTATTATACATATTTTAAGGACAAACTTTAAGTACAAGATTTTAATTACAAATTTTAATACAAATTTTAAGCATATTTTACCTATTTACAAGGATTTTATAAATAAAAGAGTGGATTTTAAATTAACCCGTGCCCACTTTTTTATGGATTTTATAGATATAGAAAATACATAAAAGTACGAGTTATGGCCGAAAGTATATATACAATATATACGCAGCCCCCTATACTTAGCTTGAGCTATGTCCTCATAGCGTCAAAAGAGAAAAAGGAGGACATAACTCGTGCTAAGTAAAAGTGAGTGAAAAAGGATATCGATCGCAAGTCAGTCAACTCCCCCCATACTTACGATCAGGTCGTCGTAAGTATCAAGAGAGAGCAAAAACGGGATGACTGAATGAAAAGGATAAATAACGAAAGTTCAAAAGAAAAAGAATACGAAATCATCGAAATCACTCGGTCCCCCCTATACTTAGGATAAGGCTTCCTAAGTATAGAAAAGAGTGTAGCCAAAAATTGGGGACCAGTGATTCGTGAAAAAGAATGGCTATACAAAAAAATCAGCACAAAAAAATAAAATGTAAATCAGCGGGCAATCGGTCCCCCCCTATACTTAGGATCTGGTATCCTAAGCATAGAAGACGAGAAAAAATGGGGACGATTGTTGTCTACGAAGAATATACAAGTGTTGTGAATGTCCAGAAAAGAATGGCTCAAAATAATTTGTACAGGAAGAAGTGAAGGAACGATCATGATTCCTGTACAAAGTAGATCACTTCAGTACGAGCCAGATGATCAGTAGTCTCTACGAAGTGCTTCAGCATCTGCCCGTTAACCACGAACGGTTCTGCACCAGGTGACACATCTGATATTGCAATACTTCCATTGTCGTGCACCGTTCTGACTATGTACGGTCCTTCCCACTTGCTTTTCAATTTGCCGGGAAAAATTCTCAACCTTGCATTGAACAGCCAGACTTTCTGCCCCAGGACAAAGCTCTTGTGTCGAATATATCTGTCATGCCATTTCTTCACTTTGTCCTTATAGATAAGTGTGTTCTCGTATGCTTGATTTCGAATTTCCACCAGCTCATTCAGATCTATCTTTCTCTTGGCCCATGCGTCTTCTGCATATCCATCAGTATCTCTCGGATTGCCCATTCAGATTTGTGCATGATCTCTACGGGCAAGTGGCATGGCTTTCCATAAACTAGCCTGAATGGTGAAGTGCCTAAGGGAGTCTTATAAGCAGTACGATATGCCCAAAGAACCTGATCTAGAAGAAGTGACCAGTTCTTCCTATCCGATCGTACTAATTTCTGGAGAATTGTTTTCACCTCCCTATTCGAGACTTCAGCCATGACATTCGTCTGTGGGTGGTAAGGAGAAGCACTCTGTGATCGATGCTGTATTGTTTCACTAGCTTCTTCACCTCCTTATTAATGAAATGGCTACCCCCATCAGAGATTAGAATACGAGGGATCCCGAACCGCGAAATGATATGTTCCCTTAGAAACTTGCAAATGGTCTTACTATATGCGGTTTGTGCGGGTATAGCCTCCACCCATCTACTAACATAATTACAGCGAGAAGAATGTACTCAAAGCCGCTGCTAGAAGGGAACGGTCCCATAAAATCTATGCCCCATGCGTCAAAGATCTCGCAGATAATGACGGGTCGCATCGGCATTGCTCTCTGGCACTGACTGTCCCTACAGCTCTCTGACAATTTGGACAACTCTTCACGAATGTTACAAGCATCTCTGGTAAGAGTTGGCCACCATAATCCGCTTGTAGTACCTTTTGCGATGTCCTCTTCCCTGAATGATGTCCTCCTGATTCTAGAGAATGACACAGAGTGAGGACATTGTTATATTCCTCCTGAGGAATACAACGCCTGGAAACACAATCCGGTCCTTCGCGAAAAAGAAGCGAATCCTCCCAATGGTAATATCGTGCCTTAGAAACTAGTTTCCTCAACTCGGTTCTTCGGCCAACCCTGAGGACTTTTCTGTGTGACCAGAAATTTCACTATGTCTGCATACCACGGAAGTTCGGCAACCGCAAAGATGCTTTCGTTTGAAATCTCTCTGCGATCTCTGGGTGTATTCATCTGAAGGTTGATCTGTCTGTGAATCGGGAGAGGTGATCAGCTACCCACATTCTTTACTCCAGGTTTATCCTTGATATCCAAATCGAATTCTTGAAGTAAGAGAATCCATCTAAGAAGGCGTGCCTGGCATCCTTCTTCTCCATTAGAAATCTGATAGCTGAGTGATTAGTGTATACGTGATTTCGAACCAAGCAGATATGATCGAAACTTGTCTAGTGCAAACACTACTGCCAACATCTCCTTTTCTGTCACTGTGTAATTCTCTGAGCATCATCTAAGGTTTTGCTGGCATAGTGAATAGCTAGGGAAGTCCATTCCTCCTCTGCCCTAATACAGCCCCGACCGCAAAATTGATGCATCCGTCATGATCTCGAAGGGTAGAGACCAATCAGGCGGCTATAGGACATGAGCACTGATTATCTTTTCTTTCAATGTGAGGAAGGCATGAAGACATTTATCATGTAAAACAAACTCGATGTCTTTGCCTAGTAATTCAGTTAACGGTCGGGCAATCTTGGAGAAATCTTGGATAAACCGTTGGTAAAAGCCCGACGTGCCCTAGAAATGACCGTAACTGTTTGATGTGGATGGTGGCTCGAGTTTCTTGATGACGTCCACCTTGGCAGAGTCAACCTCCATGCCTTGCTGGGAGATGACGTGCCTCGACACGATCCCGTGAGTAACCTCACATGGCCTTTTTCCCAGGACAGAACGAGATCTACCTCACAACACATTTTCAGAACCTGGTCTAGGTGCGCTAAACAATCGTCAAAGGACTCACCATAGACCAAAAAATCATCCTAAAAACCTCTAGAAAATCACCGACCATGTCCGCAAAAATAGCAAGCATGCACCTCTGGAAGGTTGCAGGAGCGTTGCATAATCCAAAGGGCATCTGTCTAAAGGCATACGTGCCGAACGGACAAGTGAAGGTGGTTTTCTCCTGGTCTTCAGGAGCAATTGATACCTGGTTGTATCCGGAGTAACCGACAAGGAAACAGAAGTACCCCTTCCCTGCCAACGTTCTATGACCTGGTCTATGAAAGGCAAAGGGAAGTGGTCCTTCTTCATCGCGGTGTTCAGCTTTCTATAATCAACACATACTCGCCACGACATGGTTACTACTCTCTTGGAATCTCCTCTCCACTCTCGTTTTTCACCATCTGAATTCCCGACTTCTTCGGGACAACATGTAATGGGCTAACCCATTCGGAGTTGGAGATGGGATAAATGAACCCTGCGTCGCACCATTTTGTGATCTCTTTCTTGACAACTTCTCGTAAAACCGGATTCAGCCTACGTTGAAACTCTCTGGAGGGTTTGCTGTCATGATCGAGATAGATATGATGTGAACACAAAGCAGGATTAATCCCGCAGAGATCGGATACAGTCCACCCAATGGCCTTGCGGTTTCTTTCTAGAATCTCCATCAGACGAGATTCTTAATCATCGGTCAAAGTTGAGCTGATAATGACCGGAAACTGTTGATGTGGACCCGCAAGGAATGCATATTTCATGTTTGGTGGCAAAGTTTTAAGTTCTGGCAAGGTAGTATCTGAATCTGCCGAAACATCATCTGTAGTTGTATGGGGATCTGTATCGGTAGGTGATGTGTCTGCGATTTGATTCTCCGCCATCTCAATGTGCTCTAGAGTCGGACTACAGAAGATGTTCAAGACATCATCGACTCCTCAAATGATCAGAAGGAATAAGTCAGCTAGATAGAATTCTGATTCATCTGAGACAGAGGAATTGTGTAGAGTTTCTGAATCTGAAAGATCTGCATTGATTTCATCAGAAGTCTGATCCCTTTGCTCATCATCAGCCATACTAAAATATAAGGTCCCATCGGAAGATATACCTCCTGAGGTCTCGGACCCATCCTCTGTCAAACACTCTTGGGTCTCTACCTGATATCTTTCGAGGTCGTCAAAACGAACTCATCCATGTAATCGCAGGAGGCTAAAGAGCTCAGAAATCTGAAGACGCATCACTGAAAGTGTTCGATTCTCTCGCCATTTCTATATGTACCTTTTAGCCCTCGGTGCAAAAAGATACCTTCCCTGTATCATAATCGAAGAGGGCCTTTGCGGTCTCTAGAAAAGCCTCCCGAGAATGATCGGGGTAAGGTGTAACTGTGCAGGGCAATTCATATCTAAGACTGTAAAGTCCACTGGAAATTGCAGACCCTGCACGGTTACGATAACGTTCCTAAGTATACCCTTAGGTCTTTTTACAGATCTATCAGCAAACTGAAGGATCGCGCAAGATTTGTAAGAGGACCTAACTCGAGCTTCTCGAGTAAAGAAGCGGGTATCAGATTGATCGAGGAGCCGTTATCTAATAGAGTGCGATCGAACTCGGCTTTTGCGATCTTGCATCTGACATAATGTGCACCTGAGTCTTTCTTCTTCTTTGGAAGCTTATTCTGTATCGCACAGGATATTGCCTTAGTCAATACATGCTTTTCTGTTCGGGATCTCTTTTTCCTACACGTGGTGCATTTGTTTTTCAATTGATTCTTGAGCGTAGGAAATTTATCTAAGGCATCATGGAGAGGATCTTCAGGAAGATGTGATCTTTGAGTAGCTTTTCAATCTGTGGAGATTCGAGATTATTTTGTCTTTTTCTTTTCCTTTTCCAAGCAAAGCATCGATAAAAGGAATAGAGTCAGGAGTCAGAAAATCAGAAGTTTTATTCAACTCAGAATCAGCATTTACATCGAGAGTCTCACAATTATTTACAAAACTCTCTAAAACAGGGGAAGAAATGTTTTTGTCCGGGCTCTCTGCCTGATCTGGCGTGATATCATCGTTTGAGTCGCCAGTACCCATATCTGATGAGTTGGCATACTCCCGTCTCTTGATTCTGCATCCTCATCCTCTTGCGGTTTCTCTCCTCGGCTTCAGGATTATGCTCGTGCTCCTTTAGTGCTCTCTCCTCTTCTCCAGCAGGTGTTTGCGGTGATCTATCGCTCCTGAGATGAATGAAGTTAGATAAAAATTCCGAAAACGAGATCTTACCTGTAGGATCTACCTGATCTGGATGCCTCCTCTTGTTGTTCGGGTTCATCTGAGGCTGGGCTGGGAGAGTGGTCTTCGGCACGGTTAACTCGTCCAGACGACGGTTAACCTGTCCATCTTTGTCTTGTGTGCGATCTGGAGCGTGCTGAGCATATCATGATCTGGTTGAGCGCCTGGGCTTGTGAAGACATCTCCGGTTGGTGTGGTGGCCCTGGCTTGCTCCTCTCTCCTGCCTTGGCGTGAAGTGCTGAGAGGTGGAAGGCTGGGAGTAGCGCTGAGGTGTGGGGGAAGACTGCTGCGGCTGCTGAAAATGATAGTTCGGTGAGAACTGGGCAGGGTGCTGATACGAAGGCTGCGGTCTCTGATGGTAGACATTCAGATGAGACTGCTGCGGCGTGAAGCTCTGGCGGTGCTGGAATTGCGGACGTCCATGCTGCGGATGACCATACGGCTGCTGCTGCTGCTGATTCGGTATACTCGGCTGCTGCATCGAAGTATACCAAATCCCGTTGATCTCGAGAGTGGATTGCGACTCCACCTCCATCTCTGCAGTGCTGATGATCTGGTTGGAATTGGCATGAGACTGATCCTCATGCTAATCAATCTGCGGAATCTCGAGCTCGCTCTGGACGTAATGTATCTGACGGGTGGGTGGAGCGAGTGCGATCGTCCGTGCTGATTGTGTGTTCGAAGAGGTCTGGTTCTGCTGGTACTGGATCTGAAGATCAGCGACCTTCTTCGATAGATCACTTAGCTGCTGAGGTAGAGATGAGAGTTTCTCCAGATGAGAGTTTCTCCAACTCTCGCAGCGGCTGTAGGTCTTGGACCTGCTTGTGAATCACGTCCACCAACGTCAATTTCTCGCTAATGAAGCCCATGTTGGTGTTGGATTCAGAGTCCGAAATGTTCGCCACCTTGTGATGTTCTCGGTGATGTGGTGGCTATGGGGCTTTCTGAAATGCCCGAGTAGAGTCTACAACTCTCGAGTTCTCGGCCATCCCTTCGAAGATGGCCCAGACTGACTCGGCGTCCTTGTTCAAGTAACTGCCGCCACATGCGGCACTCACGAGCCCCTGTACTTCCGACTGGAGTCCTCCGAAATAATTCTGTACGAGCACCTTCATCGGGATCTCATGATGCGGACATCTCTCCATCAGATCCTTGAATCGATCCCATGACTCATGGAATGATTCGTTCGGCAGTTGCGAAAAATTGGAGATCTGGCTCCCCATCATGTTCGTCCTTCCTAGAGGAAAATATTTGCACAGGAAGGTGGACTTCAGGTCGTCCCACGTAGAAATTTCCCTCCCCAAATGACTCAGCCAATAAAGGGCCTTATCGGCTAAGGCAAAGGGGAAGGCCTTGAGGCGCACGGCTTCCTGCGTAACTCCTAGATAACATGTCATTCCGCATATCGTCTCAAACTGCTGTAGAAATGTGAACGGCTCCTCTGCAGCATTCCCATAGTACTTGGGAAGCAAGGATATGAAGGACGGTCGGAGTTCGTATGGCCCTTGATTCGGCGGTAGCCGAATCCAGTGATGGAGCATTCGAGCACTCGGGTCATACTCGTCCCGTAAAGTAGCGGGAACCGCAGGCGGTAAAGGGTTCCCGACCCCTGCTCTCAGTGCGGCTATTTCAGCCCGCAGTTCTGTCTGAACTCTATACTGTTCTCGAATCTGTAGATTCATCTGCTGTAATGTATCGAGAATACCTGTCGTGACATCTCCGTTCAGCTCTGTTCTTCCCTCCTGATTGTCCCCAGCTGGTGGCCTCTCGTCTACTGCTGGTCCTTTCCCACGAGCCATCTGATCGTCTGTAAAGTGAAGACTCTCGTAAGAACTCAGCGAAAAATACTCAGGAGATCTAGATGATGTATTGAGGCAAGGGTCTGCCTCAATGATCTGGCCATGAGGCGAGGGAGTCTGGGTCTGACTCATCTCGAGATCGGATGGGACCGGCTCGAGAAGAGGGTCATCCCAAGCCTGTGAAGACATATGCTCGATGGTGGATGGTCGAAAGCTCACAGAGTCTGAGCCGAAAAGCCGTCGAGACGTCATCTTCGATGTCAAGAGAGATTTCGGGAGAGCACGTGTACGATTCAAATGAAGGAGAAATGCGAAAGCCGTGGAAACTCACGCCCCGCAAACAAACACAAAGCAAACCCCGTTTTCACCAACTCAATGACCGTAAGAGTTCGGTCTTTTTAGTTTTTTGGTTTTATGGTTGTGTTTAGCAAATGTGTCGATTACGCGGGCTGAGAAAGCCAATAGGTGCCCGATAGTTTCTCCGAAACACTGGCCCAAATCCTTACGCGAGACCACTCGCACTCAGCCAGTATGGGAGTAAGTACGGACCGTTTCCGGCTACCCATGTTACTTGAGGACGGAGCCTTGCTCAGTGTCCTCTAAACCTCCCACTCAGCTAAGTAAACCCGGACCGTTTCCGGCTACCCGAGCTTACCCACTGAGGAACAGTGATCAGGTGTATGGACCCAGTAGTATCCTGCGAGAAATACGGGGTTTTGTCTCTATCTTTAAGTGTCGGCTCTCGAGCTCGTGCACTCTGAGAAATGTGCGGGGGTTACTCTCCCCAAATCACTTGAATTGATTTACGGTTTTTGGTCAGATATTTTTAGCAGTCCCGATTTTAGTTTTGCGATTTTTATGGTTTTTTCAGGCAACGTCTATCTATTTTTTTCTTTTTAAAAACCCTAAAGCAAGCACCTATGTTGCAAGTCCTAAAACTAGCTACGCGGCACAAGCAGATAGAGTAAAAAAACCTAAACAAACATCTAGAAAACCGCGGAAAGCCGATAGCGATGAAAACCGCGGTGGGTGCCCTGATCCTCGGATACACGGTATCCGGCGAATCAGGCCCCAAAAAAATGGGGGGGTTTTGTTTTATTACTAATTACAACTCTCTCCCTTTCTCTCTCTTTTACAAACAAAAGGATACTAACTACTTTGCTCCTCTACAATCGACTCGTGAAGAAGAAGCCGACCTCTGCTCTTTCAACTGGCTCGGCTTCCGAAGAAGCCGGTTGATCCTGCAGGCCCTGCAAAGATGGTTAGCAAAAAAAGCCGATCGAGAAAGCCGCAAAAACCGCGAAGTTGAGAAAGCTGTAAGAAAACAAAAGAGAAACTTAAAAAAAATGAAACACGAAAAAGCCGTACGAAAAACCGTACGAAAAGCGAAACAAAGAAAAGAGAAAAAAAATAAAATCACGAGAAATGAAAAATCAAAAGAATCTAACGCCTCCCCGGCAACGATGCCATTTTGATGAGGCTAAAGAATCGGTTTCGCGGCTTTCTCTTTTATTGAAGAAAGTAGTCGGTTGTAGCAGAAAGCCGCGAAACAAAAGATCGGTTGTTAAACCTATTAAACAATTACGGTTTTTCGAAGAAAAACCGTTCACTAATATTTAACCAGGCAAGTGTTCCTGGGTCGAACTCAAGGAGGCAGAATAAATTCCCTAGATTTTTCTCTTCATAATTTTATTTTTTAATTTTTCTCTAAGTGGTCAAGTCAAAACACCTCTTTTTTATTGATTTTTTTCTTATTTTTATTTGATTTTATTATTTTCAAATTTTTATTTAATTTTCAAAAAGGAAGATTTTTCAAAAAAGATTTATTTATTATATAATAGATGGATATTATATAGGTTATACTATATAATATGGTGATCGGAGTTCGAGCCGCGAGCTCGAACTACACAAGAAATCAAAACAAAACGAAGTGCAATTCGACAAAATCAAAACTCGTCGAAAACTCGTCAAAAAGCCACGAAATCTTTATACTAGGTAGTTGGGGTAGTTGTGTAACTACCCTCAAGAAATCATCAAAAACCGAGGTCACACGAAGTAGAAACAACCCCTACAGCCCAGAGCATAAGCGCAAGAAAAACTATTTAAAATGTTTGCATTTAGGTCCTCAAGGACTGTTCTGAAGAAAAAGTAAACAAATGTTTACATTTAGGTCCCAGCGGAGGGACCTAAATGCAAATAATGAAAACTGTTCAGGTGGGGTGAAAGATCTGGAAGCTGGCTGGGCTTAGGACGCAATTTTTCCATCGTTTCGCGTCTGACGGCTGCGATTAGATCTTCAGGCACAGATCAGACGCTCACAGGTGCGCCACATGTCGCGCACCTGTGCGTCGGCTGTTCTTGAGGTTTTTGAACTCCAGGCAAATAGCGCGTCTTCTCCGAATTCTTGCGGCCAACCTTCAACGGCTTTGGCGCTCCGGCGGGGCCAGAGGGGTGGCTCCTCCACCCCTCGAGCTCGCCCGCGGTAGAGAGGTGGCCGGCGACGCTCTGAGCGGTGGTGGAACGGTGGTGAAGTTGGTGGTCTCGTCCACCTAGAGGATGTTCAGAGCCAACGCCCCATCTTTGGAATTGAAATCTGACGGAGACTGGTGGTCTCCAGATCTTGAAGTCGTCCCGCGATGAAGATGGATCTGCAAACGAGAAAAGTGTATGCTCGATTCTCCAAGGAATCGGCCGAGGGGTTACAAATCACAAGCTCGAAAGATGAGAAAAATCTTAAGTTTCCAGCCAACCTCCAGAATGCGTGAAAGTGACGATGAAACGATGATCGATTTGAAACGAATTTAAAAACGAATCGAGATGGATTTTGAATATGCGTCTAAGCTGGATAATTAGACTACCTAAATCACGGATTAGTCACGCTAATCATGGCTCGCAAATCGAGAAGAAAAACAACTAAAATGGAGGAAAAGGCCTGGGGAGATCTACGTATATTACCTGGACGAAGAAGCTCGACGGTGACCCTTGACTGGAGCGGAACGCGGCACTTGGCGGCGATGCAAGGCGATGCTCCGCCTTGAAACGATCCTCTTACGTGCCTTCTTCCTCGCGAGCTCCTCCACGACGTTGTCACCGCCTTGGTTTGGCTGGAACAAAGCTTGGAAGTAGGGTGGTCAAACAACCTGGAGCTGGGCTCTTGGGTAGTTGGAAGGTTAAGTTGGCTATGGAGACTTGAGGGCTATTTATAAGGAGTTTACTTGGGCTCCAAGTCGAGATCTAGGGCTAGCGTTGAAGAGGGTTGTTGGGAGGAGAGATTTGAGGGTCTAGATCAGTCAGAAGCTTCGAGATGAGCGCGGGAAAAATAATTGAAGTTGGCCGGCCGAACAGACTCCGGCAGAACTACTTCTTGGGGAAGAAGACCCTGGTGCTGACAAGTGTCAGCACCTAGTTGGTCCAAAAGCGAAAATTCAATTCAAGGAAAAAATAGATAATAAATAGTAAATACACTTATTTGAAATAGTTATAAATACAAGAAGTGTTAATAAATTAATTTTCTAATTTATGGCATAATTACGTTTAATAAATAATAAATATTATTTAAAATATAAATATTATATTAATAAATATGTATTTATAAATAGGTTTTAGATTTTTAATTTAATAAATAAATAAGTAAAAATTAATTTTATATTTTCTTAATTGTTAGAATATTAAATAAGGCTTGTACGAATTTTTATAAATTAATTTTCATATTTTAATAAATAGAGTTAATATCTAAATAGTTCATTTATACCTATATTTTGAGGTTTTTGATTTTATTAAAATAATAAATAGTCTCCAAAAATTATGAAATAATTTATGGTGAAACTACAAGATCATGAAATAATTTAAAAATTATAAAATTAATAAAATGATAAATATGTGTGTTACATAAAATAAATAGCCCAGAAACCCCGTTGTCTTTTGGTCCCAAAACCGACATTTTGCAAACGGACTCCGAATTCGATGAAACCACCTTTATTAATTAGAGAATATTATTTTATGAACTTTAAAGGTGAGTAGAGTGAAATTGGAGTTCGTATGATGAAGTTATGATGTTCGGAAGTTGAGATTTTGACAATTTATAGGCTGGGTTTCTTGGCATATATATAAGGTAATATCTTGAACTTATTTTTATATTTTTATATACATTTTTAGGAATAATTAGGAGAAGAGTTTGGTGAAAAATATTTTCATATGAAATAATTAAAATTCTTTGAAGTTTTGTATTTATTTTATAAATAGTGAAAGGTGTATGTGTGTGTGTTAAATTATTTTTCTCTGGTTTTCTTTCCTTATCTCCCCCTACTTATTGATTTGTCGACCAATCCATGCTGACTTGGTCTCGGGGGTTGGGTTATAAATATATCTTACAACTATATTTATATTAAAGTCATATTGTATATATATACATATATTCAATCTGCCTCTTTTTGTTCTTTTCTTGTTCTTTATTTATTTACATGATTTTAGTGGTTAAAAGTGAATATTTACACATGAATTGTGTTTTGTTAAAATATGAGAATTAATGAGTATTTACATGTATTTGTTAAGGGTTTTAAGACAAAATGCGACAGAAAAGTTAATGAATCATGGATTCATCACCTAGGATGACCTTTCCTTGCCTCTGTGAGGGCCATTATTGATTCTGGATCTGGAGATATTCGCCTTCGTTCTACTGACAAAAGCGTTGTCTTGATCACTACACCTACTGTCGATCAGAGATCTGCATCTGACGAGAGTGTACCTGTGTTAGCCGACCCCGAGGCTATTACCTTGATGTTGATGTCAGAGAGGTTTACTTTATGATGGATGATTTTGAGAACCGAGCACTCCTCTTTGATGAGGAAGAATCAGAATGCATAGACCTTGGACTTCACCCTTCCGGTTAGTGGCGATGCATTGATGGCATCCACAGTATTTACACTATAGACAATTTAGAGTGGAGGATAGACTTAGTATAGTCTGCACATGTCGAGTTTGACCTTACACCTTTCATCAAGGAATTCAGGCCTTTCTTTGATGACCTAGCAAAGACTTCCAAGGACGAGCATGACCACACTACTTCTACTGACCAGTTCATGCCTTTCTGCTTTAAGACCACTGAGGATCTTCATCAGGTCAATCCTGATTGGTTTTTGTCTGCTAATGACCCCAATATAAACCTACACCTTGTCAGATCCATTCCTCAACGGTCAAATAAGAAGGTCTGCTTTCTACTTTCTTGACCTCTGTATATCCACTCTTTGTATATCCACTTTTGTTTTCTTCCTTCTGTCCACCGTTTTGCTCACCCACCCCATTCTATGTGTTTGCCTTGCTTAGGACGTACTTTGTCCTAAGTATATGGGGATGGACGAGTTGGGTACTCATTCTTCATTTTGTTTCATCACTCTCATTGTTGGCTATAGTTAGGGCTCTTTTACCATAGTACAAGGAGAGTGATGTGTACATTATCCTCACGCATTTTCTTTTCTTTTTATTCATTTCTTTTTATTGATCCCCTCCATTGTCTCCTCTCATGTTGATATTTCTGACTATACTTCTTACCCTATGTATAGGGGGAGACAGACTGAGTTGTGATCTGTTATATAGTTATATAAAACTCATTAAAATACAATTAGTTAAGTGTAAAGAATATAGTTATATAAAACTCATTAAAATTCCTTATATATACTGATTAATAAATCATGTTAAAAATATTCTTTGCAAAATGTTTGAAATAGTTTGAAAATCCTTTTTGAAAAATTTTAAACCTTTGTAAAAATAATTTATTTGTAAAATTGTTTGCCTTTGTTAGAAATAAAATATTTTGAAAATCTGTTTGCTAATATTTGGAAAATGGTTGCAAAAATATTTTGAAAAATCTATACATACGGCTTGAAAAATATTTGCAAAATGACTTTCAAATTTTGTAGAATGTTTGTAAAAATTATTTGTCAAATTAGTTTTCAAAATAAAGATTTCAAAATATTAGAAAAAATCTTTCGAAATTATTTTGGGAACTATGTTCATAATTCAAGCAAATAAAGTTCTTTTACAAACTTTTTATATATATAAAACCTGTAAACTCCAAAACCCTAGTTCTTGTAAATAACAAGAAACACTCCCATGTAAATGTCTGTGCAAATTTCCTTTTTATGAAATCTTTTGTTTTCAAAAACCCCTAAAAAATTGCAAAATTAAAAATCCCAAAAATATTTGCAAACCTTTTTCAAAAATTGCGTAAAAAATTTCAAATCTTTTCAAAACTACATAAATAGTTCAAAATCAGAAAAATTCATCACAAAAATATTTTTTGTATTGTGTATAACATTTGTATTTTTTGGATTGGCACTGAAATTTGAACAAGTCTAAATAAAATCTGAAGATTGGAGCTTGGTTGGACCTTAAATCTACTTAATCATTGGAACCTTATAGGAAATAGAATTGAGATACTTTTGGTCTGCTAAAATTAATTCTTTGAGACCACGAAACTTGATTCAATGTCATCTTGACTGCCTAACTAGAATATTTCAAGCACACTCATGATTCTTGTTGATAATGACCTAGCTTTCACACCTGCACCTTTCACTTTGCTCACCTCAGTTGAAGTGGTAGAGGACTGGATTGGTCGGCATGAGACACAAGCCAATGGAAACATTAGAAGTCACACATTTGCGGCCATTGTACCCCAACCTAATCCAATAGAAAAGAGGTCTAAAGACAGAAGTTGTGGGTTGTAATAAAGCTTCAAAAGAGGGATAGTCTAAAGATAGAAGTCATTGTTGATGTATACAATATAAAAACATGTAAAAATAAAAAAAAACTCCAAAAAAGTGGTCAGGCTTGATTGAAAATAAAATGCATGCCGAAGTATGTATATATCTGTATAGTCAAATAAGCAAGCTGGAACTTTAAAGTTATATGTATGTGAGCCTGCATCTAGATGATTTGGCTACACTAGTCAAGCATCCTAGGATAGATAGCTACACTGGTACCATCCATTATTCTCTCCACCTCTTCTTGAGCCGGTGTACTTGAACTTAGAAGGCAATACCCTGCTTCTCGAGGAAAGAGTTGTTGAATTGGGGAATCAGGGTCACCATGTTAGAGAAGACTTCCTTTTACCGCTTCAACCAAGGAGAGCTACATATCACACACACTGTCCAAGATAGATTCATAGTATAAGGGTTTGCATATGAGTTGACTTGTTCTGACCTGGCTATTGAGTAGACTTGAGCAGAGTTTTGTGGATCTCAAAGGCTATTGTGTTTCAAATCCTATTCCCAATAAGGTTCCGACCGCATCTAAAATCCAAAGGTCCGATTGAGCTCCAAACTTTAAATTTATGAAGGTAAAATTAAGAATAAAAATCAATCCAAGTTTTTTCTTTTACTTTTCTTTATTTTATTTTCTGTGCATATTGCATAAATGTTTGCTAGGGACTAGCAAAGGAAAGTATATGGGAGGCGATGAATCTCCATCTCATCACCTTTATTCTTTCATTTTGGCCTTTAAACCCTAACTAAATGCATGTATATATCGTTATTTTGCACAAATTAACATTCATTATTTATTGTGTAAATATTGTATAAAATACACTGTTTAAAGACAAAATAAAAGAATAAAGAAAAGAACATAAAAGAGAAAGAAATAAAATGCCAAAGTATTTTATGACCCTAAACCTTGAGACCTAGGCATCTTGATGACTAGGTTGATAAGGAATAAAGTAGAGGGAGATAAGGGTCGAAAACACAATAAAAACCTTAATTTTTTATTATCCAAAAATATTGGGACCTATTTATTTTATATTATGTATACATGAACTAATGAAACTTTGTACATGAAAGTAGTAGATAAAATACTTAGAAAAATACAAAATTGATTACACACAAAAATAATACACGGTGTACATTTTATATTCAGAGTAAAATTCCAAAACTCAAACTTTCACAAGAATAAAATATTTATTTTATTTATTCTTTATATTTTTCATTATTTGATATTTTTATAATTTTGTAAATATTATTTATAACTTTTTACATATTTATATTACAATAAAATACTAAAGAAAATAATAAAATAAAATACTATACAAAATACATAGATGAATATATTATACTTATATGTATATGATTAATACCCTTATTTTAAAATGTACATATTTTATCAGAAAATAAATAAAAATATATTTAAGTGTATTTAAATAAATTATAATTTATAAAATATGTATATAAAATAATAAAATATAAAATGCAAACTAAAAATAAAACACCCATAACATAGGTAAATATACATATATATGAAGCCCTAAAAAGTAACTTGTAATAAATAAACTTCTAAAACTAAATGGAAATTAGATTAAAATATTAAATAAAATAATTATTATTTTTCTTGTTTTAATCAAAAAATAAATAAACCATGTACTAATTTATTTCAGATTAATTTTGAATTTAAGTTCTGATTTGTCTTTTTGCGGGTGATGTGGCCCAATCAGGTTACGCACCTCGTTGACATAGGGTCAACTCCTTGACCCCAGGTCTAGGCCTGTCAGACCAGCTGATGACCTCTTTCTCTGATTTTTACAGCCTGAGATTTTCGTTTTTTGGACTGATTCCTTCATGACTTTTTCTCCTCGATCATCCACCTATCTTGCCAGATCATCTCCTCGAGGAAGGCATCACTGCATCGAGCCATGCAACTCGATCTTTGCCTCCCGTTCCTCGTGTACAAACACCCTACCTTCTCCATTTGTTATTTTTAGAATCCCTTTTTCCCCACGTCTTCTCATTCTTTTGCGTCCAACAACTTGAGCATTATAAAAAAATCATTAAAAAATCCAAAAATTGTGTTTCTATTTCTATATTTTCTTTATTATATTTACTATATACTACAATTAGTTTTGGAAATTTTTGAGCTACTTGGCTTTTTTTGAAATTCATAATAAGTCAGTTATGTATTATTGTTCATTGTTTTCCTATTTTTATCTAATTAAAAAAAATAGAAAAAATCTGTGAAAAATATTAAAAAAAGAGAAAATTATAAAAGAAGCCAAAAATTTTTACTTTATTATTTTTGAAGTAGTTATTGCTATTTTACAAATTCAAACTGGCCACATTTATTTATATAGCAATATTGGCTTATATTATTATTATTATTATTGTAAATATTAAATAGATCGTTCACCCAACATTTAGGTGGATCGAGGAGGCATTGTAGAAGGTTGATTCAACCATCTCCAGTAGTCGTCCGGCATGAGGTATCCATCTCGCGACCATTAGTTGCTTGAGGTATTTTCTCTATTCTTGGTAGGTAGCTTTAGATCTTAGGTTTATTTTTGTGTTTTTATTTTATGCCTTAATCGCTCGCCTTAGCATAAAATAAGATTTTAAGATTTGTCGGAGCCTACTGGCTCCGACCATCGTCACCTGTCGTACAATTCATGTTCCAACTCCACCAAACATCCCATCAGCTTTACTCTTCGCTTCTCCATCCAGAGCCACTCCCCAACCACCCAGAACCCTCACAGATCTGGATTTCGAGGTCCTCCATCGCTACCCTATCGGACCTCCTTGCTCTGCCACTGTAAAGCCTTGAACTTGGCATTTCTCAAATCCTATATAATAAGATCAGGCTCATCAAGAGGAAACGAATGGAATTTGTTTCATATGAATTGTACTTCGTTTTGATTTGTTACGATTTTCAGAAGAAAGAGAAGGAGGTATAAGATGTCATTAAACCGTAATGACCGTCATTAAGATCGATTATTCGTGATTAAGGAAACTAATGATGGATTGAAAATGCTAATGACCTTTAGCGAACACTGATCAATAGTTAGCAAAAGATAAGCATAAGCCACGAAAGTTAAACCGTGATTAGTGAAAGTTAATCACGATTAGCATTAATTAAGCATCATTAGTGAATCCAGAATATTTTGGAAAGTTCTAAATTAAGCCCTATGTTTCGGATAAGCTTTGGCCAAAACCATGGGCTAAAACCATGGGCCGCTAACCGTAGTTAAGGGCTAAACCATGGTTTTCTAACCATGGTTAGAGGTTTTCTGGAGCCTATAAATAGCCCCCCTACCCATCCATTCTCTGAGATTTCCATTACCACCACCACCCCAAGGGCCAGGGTTGAGAGGTCAAGAGGAGGAATGGGAGGCGCGGAAGGAGCGCTAGCAAAGCGTTGTCGGGAGAACGAGGAGGAGGAAGGTACGATCCTCTTCTAGTTGTCTTTGTTTCAATTCATGTTCTTTTCCAGTTTTATTTTCGATTCATCTTTATTTCTGATTCATTTTCTGTTGTGGTTCAAGGAGAAATCTGTGTAGCACCCTATTTAGGTGCGAGCGACTATGCACGTCAGTGAACCCTGTGATTCGTCACACTTTCACTCACTGAAGACGCATGGTGTCTAGCGATTCTCCATTACTTATGATTCTATTCTTTCTTTTTCACTTTTATAGTTATTTTGATGAACAAATCTGGGTAACACCTTACTTAGATGCGGGCGGCTAAGCACGTTAGTGAACCCTGTAATTCGCCACACATTCACTCACCTAAGACGCGTGGTGTCTACCGATTCTTCATCTCTTGTTGTTTGATTATATTCTTTCAATTTTATTGTTGTTTTCCTCTCGATTGATTTTATAGAGGAAATTCTTCTCATTTTTATATTGAAATATATCCCGATATAAGGGAAAACTCTGCAGAATTTTGTATATAAGTATGTCCCAATATAAGGGGAAACTCCATCGAAATTTTCCTAGAAATATCACCCCGTATAAGGGGAAGCTCTGCTGAAATTTAAAGAGAAAATATGTTCTTCGCGTTCTTCATGTTCTTCGTGTGTTCTTTGCATTCTTCATGTTCTTCGTTCGTTCTTCGTATTCTTGGCACGTTCTTAGCATTTTTTATATGGAAATGAGATTCAATATTTTCAGGAGCTATAAATCATCCTATTGAAAAAGAATCATGATAAAGCACTGTATACGAGAGAGAGAGATTGATTAGGTAACGAAATCTTTCCTTTTGCTGTGGAGTTTTTATGGGTGATCGTTGAGATTTCTGTATTTATGCTTCTTGATACGAAGAACCTTAATTTGGAAATTTTTGAGAAAGTATGAAAGTTGCTTTTTGTTTTCTATTAAAATAAGTTCTAAGCATCGAATGGATGTAGTGGTTTGGAAAGTTAGGCTTTGGAAGTTAAAAAGAGCATAAATTGAGTATATAAATATATGAATTAATATATGTGTAAGTCTATACTCAGTAATTATGGTTATGCCAATCTAAGGGTTAACCGAGGAATTACATCATGGGAATTGATGTGTTTTGAGTTAGATCCTGAAAAGGATCGTGTGTCACATTAAGGATGACTAGGAGTAGAACTACATGTTGTGCATGCAACCTGTAGGTTTGTCAGATGGAACCCGTATTGGTGTTTCCCTACCTAGGTAGTATATGGTTACCTTGTTATGATAAGTGCGCACAAAATGAATGATTTGCAATGCGTGGTATCGGGAGCCAATATCTTCGAGTTGAACGATGGAAGATATGGTCGTGCCATGTAGAGGCACAGGTGGTTGGATAGAAGTCGGGTCACGATAATATGTATTTAAAGCTGCCAGGTTATATGATTAAATGTTAGCCTAAGGTTTAAGCAACAGAGTCCTCGAGGACGGTGCGCTCCTTTGTTTGCCAGGCTGAGGGCTTGAGACCCTGGATAATAAAAGAAAAGGAATTTGTCAGGGTAGTATTGGAGGCTTGGTTGAGGTGATGTGTGGCAGCATAATCTTGTTAGATAAACGCAATCTCTAATCCTGAAGTGTCCACATCTTCAGAGTCCATATAGTGGTGAGGTAATTCCCTTGACTATTCCTTGACATGGAATAGAAAGGAATATGACTTAAATTAATGAGAAGAATGAAACTTTTTTTTGATAACAAGTTTTGAAAAAATTACACAATTTGTTTGCTTTTCTCTTCTTCGTTACTTAGCATTCACTAATTGTTATCCTATGATTTATGGAAAATCCAACAGGTGTCGGTGAGCCATCGCCAGGATAGTAATAATCTAGCCTAAGATAGTCAGTCGTCCTGCCATAGTATCTTTATTCTGTAAGGTAGTTAGTAATGTTTTTGTGTGTTTCCTTCTAGCTGATGTACATGTAAATGATTATAGTGGGATAATGTATCATGCGAACTTTATTTTGTGAATGGAAAAGTGTTGAAATACTTCCTTCTAAGTATTTTTCATTGTAGTCCGTTTCTGAATTTTTGTTGGGATTGCTGAATAAATTATTGTGAAGTAACCAGATCTGGATATGGGTGGATCCGACGACCTAGAAATTGGGGTCGTGATAGATTGGTATCAAAGCCTCGTTACTCTAGTAATTTATTTAGTAATTGACAACTATGAGCGGTATTCAGAAACTAAGGTTGTATTAAGATCCTTTGATCTTAATAATTGACTGCAATACCATTCACAAGTCATTGTCCCTTATGTATATCATGCTAAGACATATAGGACCTAACCTCTGGCCTTGACTTATCCCAGGATCATGGCCGACCAAGATGTGTCTAGGCAATTAGCTGCTATGATGGCAATGCTACAAGAAATGGGGCAAATATAGCAAGCATTAGAGGAGAAGCTCAATGCACAAGCTGAGAGACCTGAGGCATCCAGACCTGTAGATGCTAGGATTGAAGGTTCTGTCCATCTTTCTAAGGAAGAATCTAGTTACCATCCTTCAACTGAGTCTGCTCCTACCACAACTGAAGTAGCAATGGAGAAGGCCCTTCTTAGACACCAAACATTACTAAACAGTTACCGAAAGGGAAAAATTCCTCGATTTAAAGGCATAGAGATATCTGCTGAGGCAGAACTATGGCTTGATGACATCAGCAGGATGTTGAGAATAATACATGCACCAACAGACACTTGGGTGCACTTCACTGATTACTCCCTAGCAGACTATGCAAGACAATGGTAGAGATACATTTCCAAGAAATTAGTAGATCCTATTCCATGGAATATCTTTCAAGAGAGGTTCCGAGCTCACTTTTGTCCCTCCCATTGGGAAGAATTAAAGAGGAGAGAGTTGGCTCATCTGAACTAGGGTTCTAAGATCGTACGAGATTATCATACCACTTTACCAAGCTACTACGTTACTCCCCAGCTCTAGAAGCTTCACCACAAGAGTGTCTTATCAAATTTGTTAGCGGTCTTTAGAGAGATTTGAGAGAAAAGCTTGCAGGTTTTAGAGCTACAACCATAGATGAAGCAATGAACACCGCCTCTCGTATTGAGATGGAGAGGGATGAAAACCACCAAAGAAGAAGTTTCCACTTTAATGCTGGACCATCCAAACGCAAGGCAACATATAACCGTAGAGATCATCGCTATCATCCAGCTGGTTCCAGTATTATCTCACCACAGACCTTGGGTCATGAATTATCAGGAAGAGGGCGTTTCTCTAGACCTCCACTATACCCTCGTAACTCAGCACCAGGAACTAGTACCTCTATGGTTGGATCTTCAACTCAGACAGGAATACGTGCATGTTATCACTGCCATCAAGAAGGTCGCATTAGGAAAGAATATCCGTAGTTGAGAGATTCAGGGTTTAAAACAACTCCAATTAACAGTAAAACATCCACCCCAAAAAATGGACCAATACGTGGAGGAAGACATGGTAGAGGTCGTGGCTCAAAAGGAGCATCTCCTACACAAAAACCACCACAAAGTGTTGTGGATTCTAATTTGCATATTCCTAATGGCCAGCTCAATGCAATCACTAAAGAACTAGCCTATAATTCAGGCACGGTCGTACGAGGTACCGTTACTATTCATGGCTTTTCAGTACATGCCTTGTTTGATTCGGGTGCTTCACATTCATTTATTGCTCGGCATATAACATCCACTTTGGGTAAGGTACCAGTAGAAGTACAACAGTCCTATCTGATCAAGGGACCTGGAGGACAAGTATTTATAATCTGAGAAATCTTGGATGATTGTGTAGTACTAATAGCAAGACATCAGTTACATATTTCCTTATTACATATTTAAATTGTTGACTTTGATCTCATCCTGAGGATAGATTGGCTAGAAAGGCATCAGTGCCTTGATTGTTTTCAAAAGACAGTAACTTTTCACATTCCTAACTCGATAGAGTTCCAGTTTATTGGAAAGACATCTAGTGATGATGTTAAATACATCTCTACTCTAAAGGCTCAACAACTGTTAGAATAATGGTGTCAAGGCTATTTAGCTTATGTATCCACTACATCAGGTTTAGATAGAATGATAGAAGATGTGCCTATAGTGTGCAAGTTTCTTGATGTATTTCTAGAAGAATTACCTGGATTAGCACCTGAGCGAGAGACTGAATTTAAAATCTCTCTCACACTTGATACTCAACCTATCTATATTCCTCTATATAGGATGGTACCGACGGAGTTACGAGAGTTAAAGGTACAGTTACAAGAACTGTTAGAGTAAGTTTCCATTCGTCCTAGTACTTCACCATGGGGTGCACCTGTTTTGTTTGTAAGGAAGAAGGATGGGTCGATGCAGTTGTGCATTGACTATAGACAACTAAACAAAGGATAATAAAGAATAAGTATCCTCCACCAAGAATAGATGATTTCTTTGACTAGTTACAAAGTTCGATTGTGTATTCCAAGATTGATTGAAGATCTCCATACCATCAGTTGAAAATTAAAGATATAGATATTTCGAAGACAACCTTTCGAACTAGATACAAGCATTATGAATTTTCAGTTATTCCTTTAGGACAGACATATGCCCAATAGGCCTTCATGGATCTCATGAATCCAGTATTCAGACAGTTCCTAGACCACTTTATAGTAGTCTTCATTGATGACGTGATTATTTACTCCAAGGATAAGTACCAACATAAATGCCATCTCAGGCAGGCACTCGAAACACTAAGGAAGAACAAACTGTATGCTAAATATAACAAATGTGACTTTTGGCTATCTAAAGTATCCTTCTTAGGCCATGTTATCTCTGAGAAAGGTATATCAGTCGATCCTGGAAAGGTTAGTACGGTGATAAGTTGGGAACGCCTGCAGAGTGTCACAGAAATACGATCTTTTCTGGGTCTAGTTGGGTATTATAGAAGATTTGTGAAGGACTTTTCACGAATAGCATCGCCAATGACTATGTTGACTCAGAAGGAAGTTCATTGATATGGTCCGACGCATGAGAAATTAGTTTTCAGACACTGAAAGAATGCCTGACATCTGCACCTATCCATACTCTACCCTCTGGGAGTTAAGGGTTTATAATGTACACTGACGCATATAAAGAAGGACTTGGGGCAGTTCTTATGCAACATGGTAAGGTAGTTGTATATGCATCGTGATAGCTCATGACACATGAGAGTAACTACCCGACACACGACCTTGAACTAGCTGCCGTAGTCTTCTCTTTAAAGATATGGAGACACTACCTCTATGGTATTACTTTTGAAATCTTTACCAACCATAAAAGCTTGAAATATCTATTTGATCAGAAGGAGCTAAATATGAGATAGAGACGGTGGATAGAGTTATTGAAGGACTATGATTGCACCATCTCCTACAACTTCGGTAAAGGGAACGTCGTAGCAGATGCCCTCAGTAGAATAACTTATTTACCTGGATTGGTGAGTGCTATCAATTTCTAGGGTTTACTATCAATGTTGAGTGAATGGAAACCATCTAATAGTAGTGCCAATAGTATAACTACTCCTCACCGATACAAACCAGAGATCTGGGATAGAATAAAGAAAGTATAGGAGGATGATCCAGTCCTTAAAGACTTGAGACAACAACTTGAAAAGAATGAGATAGAGGGATTCCATATATAAGATGGATTACTATATAACCATCACAGAGTTTATGTACCAAGCACACCTGAACTGAGGAAAGGCATCTTACGGAAAGCGCATTGCTCTAGATTATCTATTCATCTAGGAATTACGAAGATGTATAAGGATCTTCATTCAAACTTTTAGTGGCCAGGAATGAAGAAGAATGTTGCTGAGTTCGTGAATTCATGTTTTACCTGCAAGCAGGTAAAGGCTTCACACCAAAAGTCACCAGGATTATTGCAACCCCTCCCTATACCTGAATGGAAATGGGAAAGTGTTTCCATGGACTTCGTTACTGGCTTACCTCAAATGACTGGTGGGAAAGATAGTATATGGGTTATAATAGATCGTCTAACCAAGGTTGCACACTTCATTCCAATAAGCTTATCTCTCACTCCAGACCAGCTTGCTGAGTTATATATTACACATGTGATCTGTCTCCATGGCATTCCAAAGGAAGTAGTTTTTGATTGAGATTCATAGTTCACCTCACATTACTGGGAGAACTTCATTAAAGCCTTAGGTACACAACTATGCTTGAGCACAACATATCATCCGCAAACAGACGGTCAGTCAGAACGTATGATTCCGGCACTAGAGGATATGCTACGAGCATGTGCCTTAGAATGGAAGGGATCATGGATTAAACATCTGCCTCTTGCATAATTCACCTACAACAATAGTTACCATGCAAGTATTGGCATGACAACGTAGGTGTACTACTCCTCTATGTTGGCAAGAGGTCAGGATAAAGAACCTTTATGATTCAGATAGACTCCAAGAGACATGGGAAGCTATAGAGCTTGCTCGAAAAAGACTATTGTCTGCTCAGAGTCGCCAGAAAAGTTATAGTGATGCCAGGCGAAAAGATCTTGAGTTTGAAATAGGAAACTTTTTATTCCTCAAAGTATCGCTTATGAAAGGAGTTCAGAGGTTTGGCTTGCGTGGAAAGTTGGCACCCGGGTTCATGGGTCCCTTTGAAATCATTCAGTGGATTGAAAAAGTTGCATATAGACTTGCGCTTCCTCCACATCATTCAGCAATACATGATGTTTTTCATGTATCAAATATGAGAAAGTACATTAGGGATCCAGAGCATAAGATAAGTTATGATGATTTACATGTTGAGCCAGACTTGACATACCAAGAAATACCAGTGGAAATACTAGATAGAGATATCAAGAAGCTGAGGAATAAAGAGGTGTCTCTAGTTAAAGTATTACGACAGAACCAAGAGTTTGAAGAAGCCACATGGGAACTTGAGGCGGAAATGAGAGAGAAATACCCCTATTTGTTTGATAACAATATGTGTTGTATATCTTCTTTATAAATAAAATGATGTTCATTCTCTTTAAGGTTGTTATGGTTTCAATCCTCTTTAAGGTTGTTATGCCATCATTATAAGTCTCAAGGACATACCTTCCTTTAAGGTTGTTATAATTGTAAATGGTTGAACTTGGCATTTCTCGGATCCTATATATAAGATCTTTCTCGTCAAAAGGAAACCAACGGAATTCGTTTCGTGTGAATTGAGCTTCGTTCGATTTGTTATGATTTTCGGAAGAAAGAGAAGTAAGGAGGCTTAAGATGTTATTAAACCTTAATGACAATCATTAAGACCGATTAATCATGATTAAGGAAACTAATGACGGATTGAAAACTGCTAATGATCATTAGCGAACACTAATCAATAGTTAGCGAAAGATAAGTGTAAGCCACGTAAGTTAAATCGTGATTAGTAAAAATTAATCACGATTAGCATTAATTAAGTGTCATTAGCGAATCCAGAATATTCTGGAAAGTTCTATCTTAAGCCCTAATTTTTGGATAAGCTTTGGCTAAATTCATGGGCCAAAACCATGGGTCGCTAACCACGGTTAAGGGCTAAACCATGGTTTTCTAACCATGATTAGCGGTTTTCTTGAGCCTATAAATAGCCCCCACCCATTCATTCTCTGCGATTTCAACTACCACCACAACCCCAAGGGCTAGGGTTGAGAGGTTGGGAGGAGGAATGGGAGGCACAGAAGGAGCACTAGCGAAGTGCTATCGGGAGAACGAGGAGGAGGAAGGTACGATCTTCTTCTAGTTGTCTTCGTTTCGATTAATGTTCTTTTCCAGTTTTGTTTTCAATTCATCTTTATTTCCGATTCATTTTCTGTTGTGGTACGAGAAGAAATCTGTGTAACACCCTACTTAGGTGCGGGTGGCTATGCACGTCAGTGAAACATATGATTTGTCACACTTTCACTCACCGAAGACGCGTGGTGTCTACCGATTCTCCATTTCTTATGATTCTATTCTTTCTTTTTCGCTTTTAAAGTTATTTTGATGAATAAATATGTGTAATACCCTACTTAGGTGCAGGCGGCTCTATACGCCAGTGAACCATGTGATTCGTCACACATTCACTCACCTAAGACATGTGGTGTCAACTGATTCTTCATTTCTTGTTGTTTGATTATATTCTTTCAGTTTTGCTGTTGTTTTCCTCTCGATTGATTTTATAGAGGAAAATCTTTTCATTTTTATATTGAAATATATCCTGATATAAGGGTAAACTCTGCCGAAGTTTTTCGAGAAATATGTCCCGATGTAAGGGGAAACTCTGCCGAATTTTTTATAGAAGCATGTCCCAAAATAAGGGGAAACTCTGCCGAAAGTTTCCTAGAAATATCACCCCGTATAAGGGGAAGCTCTGTTGAAATTTAAAGAGAAAATATGTTCTTCACGTTCTTCGTGTTCTTCGTGTTTTCTTCGCATTCTTCGTGTTCTTCATTCGCTCTTCGCGTTCGTGTCACATTCTTAACATTTTTGATACGAAAATAAAATTCACTCTTTTTTGGAGCTATAAATCATCCTGTTGAAAAAGAATCACGATAAAGCACTATATACGAGAGAGAGATCGATTAGGTAACAAAATCTTTCCTTTTGCTGTGGGATTTCATATGTGATCGTTGAAATTTCTGTATTTATGCTTCTTCCTACGAAGAACATTAATTTGACTATTTTTGAGAAAGTATGAAAAGTTGCTTTGTGTTTTCAATGAAAATAAGGTCTAAGAATTGAATGGATGCAATGGTTTGGAAAGTTAGGGTTTGGAAGTTAAATAGAGCATAAATTGAGTATATAAATGTATGAATTAATATATGTGTAAGTCTATGCTCATACAATTATGCTAATCTAAGGCTTAACGGAGGAATTACATCATGGGAATTGTTGTGTTTTGAGTTGGATCCTGAAAAGGATCGTGTGTCGCGTTAAGGATGACTGGGAGTAGAACTACAGGTCGGCCATGCAACCTGTAGGTTTGTCGAAAGGAACTCGTATTGGTGTTTCCCTACCTAGGTGGTACACGATTACCCTGTTATGATAAGTGCGCATGAAATGAATGATTTGTAATGTGTGGTAGCGAGAGCCAATATCTTCGGGTTGAACGACGGAAGATGTGGTCGTGCCATGTGGAGGCAATGGTTGGATAGCGGCTGGGTCACGATAATATGTATTCAAAGCCGCTTGGTTATATGATTAAATGTTAGCATGAGGTTTAAGCAACCGAGTCCTCGAGGACGGTGTGCTCCTTTGTTTGCCAGGATGAGGGATTGAGACCCTGGATAATAAAAGAAAAGAAAATTGTCAAGGTAGTATTGGAGGATTGGTTGAGGCGACGTGCGGTGGCATAAGCTTACCAGATCAACACAATCTCCAATCCCGACGTGTCCATAGCTTCAGAGTCCATATAGTGGTGAGGTAATTCCTGGACTAATCCATGAAGCGGAATAGAAAGGAATAGGACTTAAATTAATGAGAAGGAATGAAATTTTTTGTGATAACAAGTTTTGAAAAAATTACACAATTTGTTTGCTTTTCTCTTCTTCGTTACTTAGCATTCGCTAATTGTTATCCTATGATTTATGGAAAATCCAACAAATATCGATCGGCCATCGCAAGGATATTAAAAATCCAGCCAACTAACATAGTCATTCAGCCTGCCACCGTATCTTTATTCTCTAAGGTAGTTAGTAATCTTTTTGTGTGTTTCCTTCTAGTTGATGTACATATAAATGATTATAGTGGGATAATGTATCATGCGAACTTTATTTTGTGAATGGAAAAGTGTTGAAATACTTCCTTCTAAGTATTTTTAATTGCAATCCGTTTCTGAATTTTAGTTGTGATTGCTGAATAAATTATTGCTAAATAACCAGATTCGGATATGGGTGGATCTGACGACCTAGAAATTGGGGTCGTGATAGCCGCCACTTCCCCTCCGATCGCCACCAAATAACAGCCAACACCTCCACCCTTCCCTCGCTGTATCTCGTATATCATCTGCAGGTGTTGAAGGGCCCTTTTACGGGCTGATTTTTTTTAAAAAGTACTCCCATGTCAAGCCGAAGAACTCTCGAGCTCCAGGGACCTCCCGATCATCTCCAGACATCTTTGAGGCATCAGGGAGCTTTGTGGAGGATGCCAGAACGTGTAGAGACCATCAATGATGACGTAGGTGGCCGGAGGTCCGAGCATCTTCAATTCCAAATTCGTCCAGGGTGAGTTCCTCACGTGTTCTTCTAGAAGCTCTGCCCACTACCCGATTGAGAAGCGTTCCCCTAATCTACCAAGCACCATTGGATCTGCAACACATCAACCGTATGATCCCCATCAGGGATTTAATCATGGACGTCGAAGCCCAACCATCAGCGTGCCTTCTCGTGCCGACACGTGATAAGTGGAGTACCTGTAGCAGCATGATCATGCGCTATGGGGGGTATTTTGCATTTTTTAACCCCCACTTTTGTCTATTTATATATTAGTCTTGTAAGTTTTTAAAGTAGTCAAAAATTTTGGTTAAAATTGCAAGCACACTCCTGTACTTCTTTCATAGTGCCTTTTGGTCCTTAACACGCCACCTAACGTGTCGTCCCACGTAAGGTGGCAATTTTGTATATAACCCCCTATAAGTTTTTGTATTTTAATTTAGTACTTAAAGTGAAATACTATTTGTACCTTTTGGGATATTTTGCATGGTAGCCCTCATGTTTGTTTTTATTGCAAATATACCCTTCCTAGTTCAACAATTTTTGTAGCAGTTATTTAATTTTTATAAATATCATCCGTGCTACAAAAATGTGAAATATTAGGGTTAAGTGCTTCCTAACAACCTCTTTCACACAATATTTTTAAATTTACATTTTAGGCATTTTCTCTATTTATTTAAAATAAAAATAACACGTTTTATCATTGTTTGACGTGAAAAACCCATAAAAATCAAAACTTTTTGAAAAATTCCAAAAGATATATTTTGTTTATTTTATTGGTTTTCAACTTTGGACCAAAAACCACTAAAAATATAAAAAGAAAATGACTAAAAATGAAAAAGCTCCATAATCCTTTATTAAAATATAAAAAATCATCAAAAATTATAAAAAGATTTATTTCTATCTCTAAATTTTCTTTATATTTATTATATACTAAATTGATTTGGTGAAATTTTAACACTCTATGCTAATTTATAATCTTCAAATCAATTCGACATATTTATTTAATGCCTATTATAGCATACTTTTGACTTTAAAAATATATAAAAATTATCAAAATTATATAAAAATTATAAAATAGTAGAAAGACATAAAAAGCACAAAAAATAATTTACTCTACAATTTTTGGTTATTTGTAGTTGTATTGAAGTATATTACCTTGTATTATATATAAGCTTATATTAGATATTAATAGAAAAAGAAAATTTAAAATCAGAAAATAGAAAAAGATAATACAAATATAAAATTAAAATAATTTTAAAAATATATAAAAAAATAAAATCCATAAAATAATAAAATCAATGCCCAAACAAAAAGACAATAATTAGACAAGAGACGGGAACAAATCTTGGATTTCACATCCCAATCTATCACATTTGCTCCATGTCTTTGACACTCTACATGCTTGCACTATACACGCATTTTGTAGATAAATAAAATAAATTTTAATTCCATAAACTTTGCATTTCTTTATAATTGATTGTGGCTTGATTATTGTCTGAATCGGGAATTTGTAAGCGATCACCTCAACAACACTCTATCTTCACTATTTAGTGAGGATATTTTTAGACCTCGCAGAAACCCTAGTTAACATCACATTCTTTGCTTGCTTTTTACGTGTTATACATGTTCTTTATTCAAAAATATATATTGACCATTTCAGGAGTTATTAATCATCTTATTTGAACACTAATCAAAGTAGGTTGTGTTACACGTGAAAGCTAACACGTTAGATATTAAAATCATACCTTTTATTATTGGGTTTCGAAATTGAATTTGGTCGATTTCTAATTATTATGATATTAACTATAAAGGAAGTTCAAATGCTTATTTTGAGAAATTATTCATGATTAGTTCATGTTCTCATCCGAACATTTTATAAAAGTAAATTGGTGTTGTGATAAATATTTCCAATTTCCATGCTTCTTTTTAGTTGTAGAGCCGAAACTATGTAGAGTTTGGTTTTTTAGATATAAGATGAATAACTAATATGAATACATTTTTATATTAATCTATTCTCACATTGAGAAGGGAGGAATGTTAAAAGTGTTAATATCATGTGAAATCGACATGGTTTAATATGGATCCCACCATCGATGATATCTCATCTCTAACAATATGGATTGACATGGAATAGATATTATAGGTCGAGCATGCAACCTACCGATTTTCTTAAAAGAAATCCATATGGCAGGACAAACGTAGGTGCTACATGGTTGCCTCATATGTTGAGCGTGCGAAACAAATTACATGCAATGTGTGGTACTCGACTGTGATCAGACAGGTTGTCTGACTGTAGATGTGGTTGTGCCATGTGGAGGCATGCGATGAAATAAGTAGCAGACGGGCCACGATAACATGTATTTTAAGCCAATGGTAAAGAGGACTAAATGTTTACTAGCTTGTAAATTTAATCAGTTGGGTTGTTAAGCACATTATGCTTTCTTATTAGATAGGTTATGAGTTTGAAGACCCAAATAATAAAATAAAAGAAAATTTTTCAAGTAGCATTGTAGGATTTGATGAGGCAATGAGGTAGCATAAGCTCATTAGATCAATGCAACCTCCAATTCAAGAGTATCCACAGCTTCAGAGTCCATGATAGATAAGGTGATATTGCATAAAATAATCACTAATGCGAAATAGAATGAATATGAGTTATTAAAATAAGGGATATAAAGAAGAAACATATTCTTGTTGCTATAATGAGATGTCTAAGTTACCTTACTTGTTTACTTTTCCCTTCTTAGTCACTCGATGCTTGCTCATCCCTTTCCTATGTTTTCTGAAAATCCAACATCCATTGCTAAGCTATCGCCTCGACATTACCAGCAATCCGACTAGCCAATAGTAGTTGCTTCTAGTCTCAATTAGATAATGGTTCCTTTGTGTTTTTTCTTTTTAGTCTGATGTGTACGTAAATGAGGAATAGTTTACTTTGCAAACTTTATTTTATGAATGGAAAATAGTTGGGTGATTTCTTAAAGAAATTTTTATTGCAGTATTTTTTTAATTTTTTTTAGTATTTATTGATGAGTAATCATATCTAGTAAATGAGGATCTAACAACCTAGATTCAGGGTCATGACATATATAAACTTTAATGATTCCATTAAGAAGTCATACATCTCAAATGTCCCTAAATGAACACTAGCTAGATGATGTAAAGATCTTGTCATGTCCTCAACTTAATGGTCTCCTTAGACTGCCCATCTAATGACAATCCATGATATGGGGACTTCATCTATCTTTATTTCTTTGGGGTGACTCTGTAATTTGATTATTATGACAAATCCAAGTCTCTAGGTATATGTAGAGGACTTATATTAAGAATATCAATGAAATATAAATTTGAAGAAAATATTGTTGGACATGCGAGCCCACGGTGAGCCATTGTGCAATAAATGTCATTGCAAATATCATTCCCCGATCTGAAATGAAGAATAACTAATTTGCATAATACGTCCCTTAGTACAATTAGGGGTATGTGCCATGGCCATCTTAATGATCATACAACCGTTGATTCAATTATTGAATCATAGAGGCTGGTGCTTGGATGAATATCTAAAGAGTTAGATTGAGGACTCATCAAACACCGTCAAATTGTTATTAAGAGAGGAGTATCCAGCTTAAGAAGGAGATGGCAATCCTTTCTCTGAAGGCTGATATCTAACCGACTTCTTGATGCAGGTCCTCTACATAAGAATAGAGATTCGGAAGTACCAGATTTGTTAGGTCAAAGAGTTGACATAACGAGATCGAGATAATCAAAGTTCTATGTCGTATGATGTCATGATATAGGCATGCATCCTTTGACCAGAGACAGATGTGTTGCTATATGTCTGAGTATGTACATTTGGCAGACCAATAGGTTGATGACCTAATTAAGGTCTATACACTGAAGCGTTGGTGTGCATACAAGGCCATATGAGTAATATGATCTGTCAAAGGCATAATACATGTTCATTTACTGAACCAGAAGACATGAGCTCACTCACGAGATATTGGGAAGATTAAATTCTGTGCATGATCATCTCGCCTTAGAAGCTTGACTGAATTTGTAGGTTTGATATATGCTTTTTGGAAAGTATTTGATCAACACATGGGTATGATATATGCTTTGGAAAAGTATATGATCGATACAAACTCTCAATAGTCAAATGAGAAACTTAATGATAAATATCTGAAGTGGACGGTGCAAAATAGATCAAAAACATCAGGTTTATTCTGGGTCTTCCAGTATGTAGGATGTACATGTATTAGGAATACCCAAGGGTAATGTGATCATAAACGATTGTATAACCATGATGCTTCTATTCATAGGGATTGATGAAATAGGTCTGGATTTTAGTGACTCCTCTCAGTAGAGAAGTAATTCGATCTCGGTCCAAATGTTGGACATTGATCTGAATGTGATTCAGATGCAATGAGAAGATTAGATTTGCGGTCTTGATTTAATCAAGCATCTATGGGAGGTCTGCAAGATCTGGATTTGAGATGTGATCTCAATATCCAAGTTACTATATGTTGAACGATACAATCGCCCTGTCCTTATCTTCAAGTATCCTCAGAAAAAGTGCATTATCCTTGAAAGAGTTCAGGATAATTTTATTATTGATATATGCATCCGAGCATTGAGAAAATTGATAATTAAATGTGATTTAATTATCAGAATAATATGAATTTGATTCATATTATAAGGAGAGTTAACATAGATAATTAAATTTCATTTAATTATCAAAGATATGAATAGTGTGAATGTGATTCATATTATTTGGGCACATGAGAATAGAGACCCAAGATGATTAAATGTGATTTAATTATCATGTATGAATAATGTGGATAGAGTTATCCATATTAATCATATATATTATAAATATGATTTATAATATATAAGAGAGAGATGTTTGTAATTTACATTTATTAATTAAAATGTTGATGTGAATTGGATTCACATTGGACAATAAATTGAAAATATAATTTACATTTTATTTTGGGTTATGAATGTGATTCAAAATTTTCCAATGACATGATTACAATGTTCACAAAACAGATTGGATTTATTTTTGTGAAATGATTTGCAAGAAAGTTGTTGCAACTATTGGAGAAATTCATGGGATAATAGAATCTCATGGAATAAGATGAGAAAGCTACCTTCCTTGTAGAGAGGGTGGACGACCACAATTCCTACATAGAATGTAGTGGCCATCCACTCCTATCATGGAAGGAGGCCTGCCTCCTTCCTATTTCTCCAATGGATATTGATTTAATATAAATCAAACTATGTTCAATATATATTTGATTTAATTAAATTAATTATTATTGTGTTTTTAGCGACAAGATCATAGCCATTAAAAGAAACATAAATCGATGTCAGCCATTGGATTTGTGTTGTCCATGGATTGAGATCAATGGATCCCAAAATAATATAAATAGAAGGGAACCCCTTGCTCTTAAAAGTGATTAATAATATAATGCTCTCTCTCTCTCTCTCTCTCTTTCTCTGCATGCCATCTCTCCCTCACTCTTGTGGTCGTCCACCTTGATGCCCTAGACAGAGTCGCCATCGCCACAGCGTCGCCGTTATGCTGCTAGATTATTTGCTCGTGGATTTCTGTCTCCTTCAGTGCGCCTCACTTGTGAAGAAGATGTCGGATCTCGTGTGATGAGATCAGGAGTTTTGTTGCCTGGATCATCAACATTGATTGCGAGAAGCACATGTTTCAGCAACGCGCTCGCAAGCGTCTCCTCCATCGGATCGGACTTGAGACAGGAGGTCACTTCGTTTAGAGACTCGATCGTAACGCACTTCAAGAGGTAATCCTAATACTTATTTGTGGTTTACATAAAATGATCCGATAAGTGTTCTTGGATCACGTAGTTTCATCGCATGATTTTTTTTATAAATTCCGTTGCCTCGAGCAACTAGTGTGACCAGTCGCTCCCGTTCGCATACGATGCGATCCTCACACTTCCATGATACACTTAAGGATCATACCCTATCGTTCAAGTGGTATCAGAGCCGTAGGTTTAAGGTTTCAGATACGATCCATAAACCTATGATGACTTTGGCTCGTTAGGGTTTGCAAAATTTTATTGCATTTCATTCACGCAGCCCTGTTTTGTGTGTTTTTTCGGCCCTGTTTGAAATGTTTAAAATAAAATTGTCAATGGATTTTTTTTTATTAAATAAGGAAACCATGGGATTTGATTATGCATGATTTGGAATCTACTTACTCAAGTTATGATAATTTTAGTGAACATGTATCCATTGTTTCGGGATTTGTGAATCTAAACATAATTAAGGAGTTAATTACGGATTTGAAATGCCTAGAAATGCATGCAAATCACTTGTATTATACTGTAAATCAAATTAGCAAACTATGGAAACTTATTTTGCATAATTTGGATTTAAATTGATTGAGATATGCTAATTTTAGTAAGTAGGAGTCCGTGTTGGAAATTACATTCCTAATTAAGAACCTTGTGATTGTCATTTAATCAATCAATGAAATTAATGGTTAATTTTTTGGAATAATTATGAATAAATATTTGAGAAATATTTGATGATAATTATTTCCTTAAATAGCATTGTCTTAACCAATTGATTAGATTTGATCTAGATCACAATTAGTTACACAATCATCTTTCCAACAAACAAACTTGCTCAAATAGGATTGAGAATTTGTTTAGAAAATTTCCTTATAATCAAAATGGTTTTGATTATTACTATATGGTATAACTTCGGTTGAAAATTCGATTATCATCTCAAGTACATAATGATCAATTTGGCATTATCCTTTCCCGAGGCGGATATGGTGTCTAGTCAGGGAGCGTTGGGGTAGCAGGTTGCACCGTGTGTGGTTTGTTCCACCCCCGTAGGCACTGGCCATGACATCGGGTAGGGATGAGATAATGCTGAAGAGATCATGATGTATTTTCTAATAATTAAAATTTGAAATAATATGTATTTGAGATAATACCATATTTCAAGTAACAATAAAGAATGTTTGTTGGATATTAATTAGATCATTGATTTAATATGATTGATTGATTGGAATCCAATTAAAATTAAAATACTTTATTAATAGAGTTGTATTTCCCTTGGAAGAATTAATCATAATGAATATGATTCATAATGATTAATTAGAATTTGAACATGATATGGAGGATCACATAAGTGACATCTATTGTCTCTTGTCAAGGCGAAGAGTTCCATCACAGGGATTGTATGTAGGAGACGCATGTCCGAAGTGACAGCTCCTGCGTACAAGCGCATCTGGATCGGGCTCTTTATTTCATGAAAGAGTAAGGCTGTATGCGTAGTGACCCCAATATCAGGTCCTCATATTATTGGAGCGATATTGGATTGTGCAAAGAGAGTTCTAATCCCGTTGACGGATTGTTCAATTAATGACGGGTCAACATCACCTTAGGGGTGATGGGCCCAGGTGTTAAAGACCGAATTGGGAATTCAAGTTGGACTTGCAAGGCGGAATGTGTTCCCGCTTCTTTTTATCTGAGTTACAATTTCTCATATTATTGGGATGTGACAAAGATAAGGAAGAAGATTCCAGATCTTGCTTGAGATATAATGGTAAGTATATCTCTTACATTGAAAGTGATTAAGGGAATGAGCTTTCAGTGTTGATAAGGCGATAATTTAGATATAAAAATTCCTAAATCAAAGTAAAATATGTATACATTTTTATATATTTATTTATGTAAATTTTCTTATTTCAGATAATCCTTCATTAAACACACTCAATACTATACTCAATAATAACCATTAAATTATCATGGATTGGATCCATGATCAAGATACTGTACTTGCAGTTGGACACATATTGTATGAGGTTGCAATGTACAAGTTTCCTCATAATAATAAGGAATGACAATTAAATAGCAATATGTCTACAACCCTAGGGTTTGTACGTATCTATAGTCTTGATCTCTCATCGAATGTGCTTTGGAAGTGACATATCGATGATGATCGTAATTGTCAAATAATCCTTATAAAATCTAAGAAGATGTTTAGGCATACATATGAGCCCTCGGCATTTAATCATGGATGATATGGTTTCCTGTATCTTGCCGAATGGTGGCTCTATAAAAGATGATGTATTAAAAAATGTTTAAGTACACACATGAACCTAAGCCTTTAAGAGTTAAGATGTATGTAGATATGTTGAGTGTCATCATTCTACTATCTATACTCTAGTCATTCATGAAACTTCATAATATTCATATTGTATGAACTAAATGAAGTATGTACAAATGTTAAAATACTCTTATATTGAAATCTTTTGAAATCGACATAAGAAATCCTTTCTCTTAAGCAATGGTTGTTTATAGATGAAAGGAGCGCAGTGGAAGCATGGGTAGGACCCAAGTAAGAAGGAAAGTCAAAGAGTTGAACGTACTTCTGTGACTTCCATATGACATCCAAAGAGGATGAATGCCAATACTGCAATAAGTTGATGTATTAATAATGTGACTATTAAGTCTATCTAGAATTTTTAGAGGACTCGAATAGTGCATCGAAATAATCGACATCTACATATAATCATTAAAATAACTTTCTTATTTGATAAGATCAAAGTCTGATAATTGTATCTCATTCTTTTAATAACACTTGCAATTAGTTGCATATGTATTAGAAGACTAGAAATTTGATATTAAGGTTTAAAAGTCATCCACATGGATATTAATGCAATTATTGCAACACTATCTGTTGGATAGAGAGACTTCATATTTTCATTGGCAGAGCCCTTAGCCTCAGAGAATGTCTCTATGACCGATATATTAGAATACACTCATTGTTTATTTCTAAATATTGAGAATAAACATGAATTCTGGAATAGAACTATCATAAAGAGTTATGATGGATATATTTCAGATAGTAATCTAAAATCTAGTGCACTCTACTCAATTAGAATATTAATGAATGGTTCATAAATGTCTAATACAGAAAATTAAACCTTTTTGGAGATCAATAGGAGAATGAAGATCATTTTACAATGACCTGGCATCAAGCCTTGGACATTTGTCTATTGCTGAATAGACTAGTAAGAGATGAAACTTTAGAGTGTCTGAAATTTCAAATCTTACATACTTGTGAATAATTGTATTCAAAGTAGAAATTGTCCAATGCACCCTTCTCTTAGAATGGTACAAGATGTCAAGGTATTCAAGATCTCATACATATTGATGTATGTGAATCATCTATATCAAAGTAAACATTAATGATATGTGATATCCATTGATGATTATTTGTGATATGAGTTTTCTTCCCTTCACCTTAGAAAGCTTAGAAATGTTCAAAGATTTCACAATTTGGTTTAGAACCAAAGTTTGAAGAAAGATGAAATGAATTTTATCTAACCTAGGTAGCAAGTACCTATTATATGAATTCAAGAGAATGCCTTATAGAGATAACAATATCATTCCTATCTCACTCCTCCTAATGCACCCAAACTCAATAGAGTTGTAGGGAGATGCAATTGGATCATGTGTGACATGATTTGATTAATGATGAATATTAGCATAATTCCCTCTTAGTTTCCAAGGTATATATGTAGTACAGGCTACAATATATATCCTCAATAAGGTTCGATGCAAGTAAGCTAGAATCTAGCACCAGAGAATGCTACTTCATTAGAAAAATAAAGGATGGTATTGGGTACCTACTTTATGACCTTGAGATTCTTAAAAGATTTCATCTCTAAGAATATAATTCTTAGATATCGAGACTCTTGAAAATCAAGATGAAAATGAAGTAAAGGAACTCATTGAATCTTGAGAAGATATTGAGGCCCTTGAAATCGGAAACTAAAAGGACAATTAAAGATGAAACACTACATCTTCAAATGAGGTTGAGGATGGATTCCATGTGTTAGTTAATTCTGACGATGATCTTACTTCATGTGATGAAGCTTCTAAAGATCATGTCTTGGAAAGATGGATGTTAGTAATAAAAGTCTAAGGTAGACTTCATATACAAGTGTTGTGTATGGACCCTTGAGGATCCACCTATAGAGATAAGACCCATTAAGGTGTAAATGGATCTTCAAGAATAATAGGAAACCTAATGAGAAGGTAGAAACCTTCAAAGCATGGCTAGTTGCCATGAGCTACACACTGAAGAGAAGACATTGCTTGCGACGAGACTTGCTCTCTCCAGTAACCATGCTTAAACCCATCAGATTATTGCTAACTATAGCTGCACAACTTGACTTTGACATCTTCGAGATAGAAGTCAAGATTGCATTCCTCTATGAATTCCTCATCGAGGATATTCATATGAAGTAGTCCCAGGGCTTCATGGTTGAGGAAAGAAAGGTGTGCAAGATGAGGAACTCCATTTATGGACTCAAATAAGCTTCTTGAAGTTGGAACATTAGATTTGATGAAATTATAAATGTCCTGATTTCAGATAGAATCTTGATGACCCTTGTGAATCTTAGTGGGAGTGCCATTGTGTTCATCATGCTAAGTATAGATAATATCCTAATCATTTAGAATGATATAAGGATAATAATAAGTGTTTTATAGTATGGATATTCCATATCCTGAGAAATGATCTCAAGGATACCTCTTAGATCTTAGTTCTGAAGTTGTGCAGAAGTAAAGAAAAGAGAGTATACGGACCATCACATTAGTGGTACATATTGGACATTTCCATTTTTTTTTGGAAAATTCAAAGAAAGTCCTATTTCCCTTAAGAAATGGTACTGACTGATAACACGGGTTTTGCGAGGGCCAAAATACGCCCCACACAAGGCGGAGACGAAGTCGCTGTGGCGACTGCTCACGAAACTCCTATTAATCAGAAATTAACCCACAACAATGAATAAAGCAATTAAGTCCCAAAAGTGTGAATCAAAATTTACCAACTCTACCATAATAATGCATAATGCGAAAGTATGTGAGGTCGAACCACAGAGAGCAAAACATGTAGCCTACAATTATTTATATACAAGTTAGTCCCACGTCATTTTTTTGTGGCTTTTTAATTTTCTAATTTTTTATTTGATTTTTGGTTTTATAATTTTGGTTTAATTTTTAATTTTTAATGTTTTTATTATTTTTTTTTACATTTTCCTTTTTGACATAAGATATAAAGCCATTAAGAATATACAATAAAAGAGGGCTAAGAAAGATGTAAAAATAGGGGAAAATACTCAAAATACAATAAATAAAATATTTTTGTGATTTTTATGTTTTTATAATGTTTTGGTGTTTTTTTGGCTTTTTCCTAATTTGTTGGTATTTTTAAAATTAAAAATACAAGCAAAAAGTGAAACATATTGCTAGCTGAAATTAAAATGAGGATGAAAAATATCAAATAGAGTCGCAAATTCCTCAAAATAATTTTAAACAAAGATAATGAACATACAGAAAATTCAGAAATAGAGATTTCATTTTTATGATTTTTCTGGGATTTTTAATATTTTTATGAAGGTTTTTGGGGGTTTTTTAATTTTTAAGGGTTTTGTTTCATATTTTTTTGGTGATTTTTGGATAGAAAATCAAGCACACTAAAAGGCATAACATATATTTTTTGAGAATTTTTCATGGTGATTTTATATTTTTTTGGATTTTCTAATGCAAACAATAGCAAAAATGCATGTTTTTGAATTTTTATAAATATGAAAATGAATAAAAATGCAAAATAAAAATATGGCGTGTTAATACATTGCAACAAGAACCTATGGTTATTTTTTGGTGATTTTTAGAATTTTATAGATGCATGCAATAAATAGGGAAAGCAAAAAGAAATTCCAAAACTAGCAGGGGTATTTTTGTAAATAAAATAAATCTCAGGGGATTTTGTGCAAATATAACAAAAATTGTGAACGTTAACATGAAGTTTTTGGACCCAATACATACTTCAAAACCCGCCAGGGGGCCCTTGCAATTTTCCCAATCACGTGGGATTACACGTGACTCACACGCACATGGACCAAAATAGAATTTCATAAAATACAGGGGTCTGCATGCAAATTTCACAAAAATATAACCCTGTATATTTTATTTAATGGACCTTTAGGAAATACAAATAAATAGAAGGGCATCCATGAATTCCAAGGACACGTGGACCGCATGTGATCTGACGTGGATTGGACCTCAATGGAAATACAAGAAACCTAGGGGTTGTTTTACAAAATATCCACTTTATTTTAAACGCTACATAATATTTAATGGACTAAATAATAAATAAAAAAATTATGGGCCGAAGGTGTAAATTACCCCTTATTAGGCGCGGATGGACGACGTATCTTCATTCACTTATACACGTGTCACCCATCTGACGGTCGATTATGCTTCGTGGTTGGACGCACGAGATTAGATCTCCGGGCAGGATCTGATGGTCACAAGGCTTGGCATCCAATGGCTGCTTCTACACCTGGGGCCTTCATCTTGATCGAACGACGATGGAGCAAGGTAGATGAACAGGGACGAAGCTCGCGCGCGGCGAGCTTTGATCGGGAATAGCCGGTGCCTCCGGCCTTCTTCGTCGCCTGCGATGGTCTCTGTACGTTCCTGGAAGGACCACGCGTCTCCTGATGGTCTCTGCTTGGCCCCTGGAGGTCCCAGACGTTCATGCGAGCTCGGGGAAGGGTAGGACCTCCAGGAACCTCTTCCTGGAATCAATCAAGCCCAAGAGGGCTCCTTGTACATCAAGACCTGCACAGGAAGAACCAGCGGCTCGAGGTAAAGATCCTCGACCTAGGGTTTGAAGTTTTAACGAAAAAGATGAAGGTGGGCGATGAGGTTCCGGCGAGCGGCGGAGGCCAACCTCGATTCGCGGAACCACGAGGGCTCCGGTTGATTAGGGGTGTGCGGATGATGGAGAAGGCAATAGGGAACGATATGGGAGCGATACGAGCGTCAGAGGTTAACTGGAGGGCTCGGGAGTCGTTGCTGGAGCGGAGCTCCGACGAACTACGACTCGACCGATTCAAGGCGATTCACTTAACTATAAGCTAAACTAACGACGGGAAATTAATGCTGGAATTAAAATCTACCTAATAAAACAAGAAAAAAGGTGCTCTAATACCTGGCAGGAACCAGGGAGTGTGGCGTTGCCGGAGCTCCACCATGGGTGCAGCTCCCACCTCCTCTGACCGATTCTAGGCGCTAAAGACCTCCTCCTGTCACGAGGAAACCTCCAGGATCGAATACGAGGAAGGGAGAAGACAAAGACTGACCAAATTTGAGAAGGAGGTCGGAGCTACTTATTTATAGATCGTTCTGGGCACCCTTATTGACCGGCTAAAATCAAAGGATCTGATGAGTTTACGAGCAATCTAAGAGGTTGCGTGATTGTACAGTGATCCGGGAACAATTCTTGTGAAGGAAGCGAATTCTATCGATGGACGAGACGCCCATAAAAAATGCAAGAAAATCGGGGATCACCAGGTCTGACGGGTCAGAGCTGCAGATGGGACAGTTGACCAGAGGTCAACGAAGGCTACGCTGGGATTGGTCCACGTAGGGCGCTACAGGACAAAACAAGGATTTTTATTTGAAAATAATTAATTTAAATAGTAAATGATTTTATTATTTTCTGAGTATAAAATAAAAAATGTTTATTATTTTATGTAGTATCTTAATATGATTTTTATTTTTTTGGCTTTATTTATTAGTACTTAATTTTTATGAGTGTATTTATAGGTATATGTACCGATGTTTTGTGTATTTTTATTTTTATTTTGTATATTTTATTTTATCATTCTATTTTCTTATTTTATATATTTATAACTTATTTTTGTGAGTCTAAATATATTTTTGTTTGATTTTTATGAGTTTATTTGCACATTGAAATAAATAGGTATATGATTTATATAGGTATAGGTATAGGTGTTTTGCCTATGTTTTGCATGCTTCTTTTTATTTTAATATATTTTAATGAGTTTTATTTTTGTTGTGTATTTTTAATAGAACATATATGATATTTACAAAATTCTAAAAATATGAAAGAATAAAATAATTAAAGAATATAATTCTCTTTTATTTATATACATAGGTATTTCATCTATGGTTTGGCATAGTTTTATTTTACTCTCCTTTTTCTTTTAGGTTTAATTTTAATTTTAATGTACACTTATGTTAAAAATAATGTTTACAAAATTATAAAAATATGAATTTGTAAAAATAATAAGTAATGAATAAATTGAATATTTTAATCGGTATTATGTACAAAAGGGGCCCAAAATCTATATTTTGCACAGTAACTCCAAAAAATATAAAACCACCACCATTAAATATTTCATGAAACGTTATATACAATTAGAGGTGATTTTGCCATGTTTTGAGTTTTTATTTGGTAGATATGGGTCTGTGAAGTTTGGTTTCTGGCTTTTTATTCTGCGTATAAAATGTACACTGTATATTATTTTTGTACAAACTCAATTTTATATTTTTATTTACATTATTATCTACAACTTTTATGACTAAGTTTCTTTATTTGATGAATAAATAATTAGATACAAAATAGGTGTCAAAAATGCACAAATCAAGAACGAATAAATGAAATATTTATTGTATTCTTGGCCCTTATCTCCCCCTACTTTATTCCATGTCGACCAATTCCATTCTGGACTTGGTCTCGGGGTTAGAGTCATAAAATATTTGCATTATTTTATTCCTTTTTCTTTTCTTCTTTTTATTCAATAATTTTGGCATTAAAAACCTTGCTTTACATACAATAGATGTACTGAATAATGAATGCTATTATATACAAATTAATGTTATTTACATGCATTAGCTAGGGTTTTCAAGGCCAAAATGATAGAATAAAAGTGATGAAATGGAGATTCATCACCCCCTATACTTGCCTTTGCTAGTCCCTAGCAAATACTTATGCAATAAGTACAAAAAAAAGAACAAAGAATAAGAAGAAAAGAAAAAGAAGATTGAAAAAGATAGAGTGAATAGGCTTGCTTTCAATGCAATATCTTGTCCTTATAAAATCAGAATTTGGAGCTTCTGTTAGACCTTGAGTGTGGATGTGTGTAGAACTTGGTCGGGAACCAACTTTAAAACACAACAGCCTTAGAGAGTCACTGACGGCACGAAAAACCCGAGTAACTAAGGTACAGAAATAGAACTAAGGTCGTTGCGACCTCAGTCGCTCAAGAGTCAATTGGTCAATCAAGAAAATCAAGTGCAGACCATCAAAATAGGATGAAAATCAAATAAAAATAATAGTGGTCCTGGCTATTGGATTCGCCTGGTATAGCGACCAGGGTCGGACTCAGGGAGCAAGTGATGGCCTCTCGGCCTACGAAGTAGTCTAAAAAAGAAATAAAATAAAATAAAATAAAGGTATTTTTGATGGATTTTTAATCTTTTTATATTTTTTTGAATTTTTAAGTAATAAAAAAATAAAGAAAACAATAAAACAACCAACTACAAACAATTATTTACCTTCTCAAAAATCATCCAAAAATTCAAATAAAAATATTTTTATGTTTTTTATATTTTTTATTGTTTTTAGGTAATTTTTGGTATTTTTCTGATTTTTATTGGATTTTATAAAAATTAAACAAGGTAGAAAATCAAAGGGACTGTCCAATTAGGGTTCAAGGTCCAATTTAAAATGCAAAATGACCCAATTAACACCTGAAGGTAATTTCCTGTAAAGATCAAAAGACAAGGAAAATTTGGCCACTGGAATTATTATTTTTGGGTCTTTCAATTAATTATTAGAATTTTTATGAGTTTTTAGGTGTTTTGTAATTTTTATGGGTTTTTATAAATCCAAAAATGACCAAAATTGGTCAGAAAATCAAACAAGGTAAAATAAACATATCTAATTTTTTTTGTAATTTGTAGAGATGTTTTAATATTTTTTTTGTGATTTTTAAAGTTAGACAGTAATAAAAAATTGTGTTTTTTGAATTTTTAAAAATAATACATGAAATAAAAAATGTCTCCAAAAATTATGGAAAATTTTACACCATGGCAGGAGCCATGTGTCCAATTTTCATTAAATTTGGAGTTGGTTTGCTATTTTATTAAAAATAAAAACAAGGGTAAAGTGCACAAGGACCTGTACGCAAATAGTAGAAAGTCCAGGGGGTCTGATGCAATTTCTCCACGAAATCACGCGTGAGGTGCCTGACCTGGGCACTCAGGGACCTATTTGCAAGGAAACTAAAGTTCCTAGACTATTTAGTAACACGTACTAAAAGTCCAGGGGCTTCAGTGTAAAATACCCAATATATCAAGCACATGCGCAATTAAACCATTCACAGGGGTATTTATGCAAATACTAAAAAGTTACTTTCATTCAATAACACCCTAGAACAATAGGTCTATACATGCAATTAACCCAGATAAGCACGTGTCGAAGCGCGTGTTCCACTACAGGCGGGGGTAAAAACGCAAATACCAAAAACTACAGGGTCCACTATGCGATTTACCAAACAGAAATAAAGTTTCTAAAATATTTACAGGACTACAGCAGAACAACTAAGAAACTAAGGGCCTAAGAAGAAATTTACCCTTTATTAAATCGAGGGCCGGATGTGCGCCACGTGGAGATCGGACGGTAGAGAAGGGGCGCGCCTCAACGCAGGGTCCTCGGTTCTGATCGAACGGCTGGGGCCTCGCCACGTGGAAGATCGGCGGCTGGGAAGCGACGTGAGAAGCCCTCACTGATCGGACGGTTACGATCACTCCTCCAAGAATCGAACGGTGCTTGCGACTCCTTAAATGGACGTCTGAGATCTGAACTGGAGCTGGAGGTCAATCGGACGGCTCTGGAAGGTCCTCGATGAACTGGACGCCGGCGAGGTTCGCCGGACTCGTGTGGGTGCTGGAGGCCTCCTCGCAGGCTGCCGAAGATCGGAGGAGAAGCTCCTTGGCCTCCTGCGTCGAATGGTGCACTCCGAAGGTGGCGAGGAGCTCGAGAGAGCTCCGGCAGCACTGGCGGAGGAGAAGCTGCTGCTCGGATGGGATGAGCCCTCAGATGGGCTCGGATGGACCTGAAAAGCACGGCAACAGACTCGCGGGTCGAGGGCAAAGTGCCTCGACCCTGTAAGCGGGGGTGAAGGTGGTCGGTGCGGCGGGGCATGCGAGCTCTGGCAGAGCGACGGCGAAGGAACTCGATACCCGGTTCCTTTGCGAACTGGGGTAAATGAGTGGGCGGAGAAGATGCGCAGAGAGAAGGCGATCGTGATGGGCGACTCCGATGGTCGGAACGAAGGCGAGGATGGTCGGAATCAAAGCGGAATGGCGAAGGGGCGATTTGGGGGAAACTAAAAATTCGGGAAATAGAGAAGGAGAAGGGGCTACCTACTGGATGGATTCGACTGTGGAGGAGCTGGGGATGCTCCAGGTCCTTGCCTCGAGGACTGTCGGTGTCCGAGGCTCGAGCGTCACCTCCAGGCGGCGCACGGCGGCGCAACGTCGCCGGATCGATGGTCCTCCACTCCTTCCTTGCTGCAACACGACCTGGAGCGAGCTGTCACTCTCGCCAAGGCTATGGAGGTCCTAGGGTGGCGTGAAATGATCCAAAGATGAGTGAGGAAGGAGGCGGAGCTCGGATTAAATATGGGTGCAGGTCCGAGAAGAGGAGGTCGGGCAGGGTTCCATGAAGCGTGGATCCCCACGCAGATGATCGGGTGAGGATCTCGGATGCACAAGGAAGAAGAAGAGCCTGGGGTTTGCGGATTTGGTGGTCGAGTCATGACGCGAAAATTCGGGGAAGCCGGGTCGGGCGTCATGGACCCGTGGGAAGTGGTCCTGGGGGGGGAGTTGACCGGGGGGTCAACGTCCCCGTGGACCAATGGGGACAGGCCACGTCAGAATGATTTGGAAATTAGAAATAAAATAAAAAAAATGGCCGAATTATTAAAAACTCAAAATATGAAAAATGTTTATTTTTTTCTATTTTTTGTGATTTTTAATTAATTTTATGAAATAAAGATAAGGTATATACACTATAGTACTATACATAGGTATATATACAATAAGGGTTTTTGATTTTTGATTTTTGATTTTTGATTAATTATTTTTGAACATTTTTATTCCCATTTTATATTTTATTTATTTATAGCATAAAATTAGGAATAAAAGGGTATTTTTATTTTAATTTTATTATTTGTATACAAGGGTGAAATAAATAGATATATAAATTTATGTACATGGTAAATGTACAATATTCTTTTTGGTTTTTAATTTTGTTCTTTTTATTTTATTTTTGTTTTTGTGGTTTTTATTTTATTTATTTACACCATGAAATATGGAGTATATACAAATTTTTAGGGATTTTAATTTATTTATTTACAAGGTGAAATAAATATAGGTAAGTGTTCTATGTACAAGGTGAATATGTACAAGTGACTCTTTTTATTTTCTTTTTAATTTTTCAATTTTCGTTTTGATTTTGTATTTACAAATATATACAAATATATATACAAGCCCATTTTATTCTACTTTTAGAGGAAAATATTTTTTTTATATTTACAGGTATATTTACACACATGAGCTCCCTATCTCTCCCTACTTTGGCTTTTATGCGGTCAGGCCCATGCTGAGCCCTCCCTTGGGATTAGGTTGCTCAATATTTATTCTAAATATTTCCTCTTTTTCTTTTAATTCTTTATTCTTTTATTTTTGCACAAAAACATGCTAATTATTACTTTTTACACAATGCATGCCTTTTTGTTAATCATTTGTATTTACACATATCTACATACATTTGCAAGGGTTTTTGTAGCTAAAATATAAGAATAAAGAGTGATGAATGAGTATTCATCACCCCCCTATACTTAACTTTGCTAGTCCCTTAGCAAACACTTATTTTGAAAAAGAAGTGAAAAAGAGAAAGAAAAAGAAAAAGAGGAGAATGTACATGGATCAAGGTTGATTATTAAACTTGCCTTCATTAAATTGAATTATGGAGCTCGATCAGATCTTTGGATTATTAATGTGTCGGAACCTTATTTGGACTTAAGCTTAAAACTCAACAGCCTCTAAGTTCCACTAATCTATAATCAAGACTCCTCAACAATCCAGATCAGAACAAGTCATCAAACACAAACCCTGAAGACCATGAATCTTTCCTTGTACCCCTAGATGTGAAGTATAAGCTCTCCACCTCAGAAATGGCAACTTGACAACCCTCCTCAACAAGGTAACTCTATGACCCTAATCTGGCCACTCTTTCCTCGAGGAGCGGGGTATTCCCTTCTAAGTTCAAGTTCAACCGGCTCAAGAAGAGGAGGAAGAAGAGAATGGACCATGACCAGTGTAGCCATGTATCCTTGGGAGCTCGACCAGTGTAGCCAAGTCTCCCTGCTGCAAGCTACATAAAGTGGGACATGAATCTCAAGCTTTGCTTATTGCACTATATACATACTCCGGTGGGATTATCATTTTCTTTCAGATCCACCACTTTTTTGGAGTTATTCTCTTTTTGTATTTTTTTCAAGTGCATCTATACAACATATACATGTGCAGCATATATACAAGGAGTTTTTCCTCTTGAGCCAATAGACTATCCCTCTTTTGAAGCATTATTGCAAGCCACAACTCCTGTCGTTAGACCTCATGGCAACCAGACCAAGTTGAGACGCACTTCCTTCACTAAAAGAAGAAGAGAGGTTCCGCCTAGAAGTACTACCCTGATATGCTACCCCAAGTCAAGGAAGACTGCCTCCTCACCACCTCATCCGTAGAGAGCTCGGTGCTAAGTGATGTGTCCAAGTAAAGCCATTGTCTATATGAGTCATGTGTGTGTTGTTAAGTGCTCTACTTAGGCTCATTGAGATGACATGCGATCATAGCCTAGTGGACTCAAAGATTTAAGTCACCATGGACCTGAAAAGCCTTAACCCTAAGTCCTATAAGGTTCCTCTTATAAATTAGGTGGATTAAGATCTTAATCAAGCTCCATTTCCCAATTTGATTCCAGGCTAGTTTAAATGTCAACTATCATCCAGAAAAACTATATACATATATACAAAGATGCTATTTACACAATATTTACAAACATGCAAAATTTTTGAAAAATGTTTTGAAATCATGGATGGATGAATGCATGAGTGCAAGTTTTGCAAAAGTATTTACACACATTTACACGAGGTTTTTGCAAACTTTTGATTTTCAAAATATTTCGGAAATAAATTGTACTATATACATAATTTTGATTTGAAAATATTTACACAAACTTTACATAAAAGATTTTTGAAAGCATTTTTAAAAAAATAAATTGTACAATAGCTATGTATGTGCAATAAAAGAATGTTTATTTACAGGAAAAAAATTTATTTTTTGTGATTTTAAGGTTTTTAGCCATTTTATTTATTAACACACTCACACAAAGTACGAGTTATGGCTAACGTATATATGAAATATATACACACCCCCCTATACTTAGCTCGAACGATGTCCTCAGAGTCAAGAGCGATGAAGAAGACATAACTCGTGGTATATATAGGGAAGTGAAACAGAAGGCTATATACAAAGACGAATGAATGAATAGAAAGTCAAGAAGATCTCGGTTTTTCCCCCTATACTTAGGATCAAGTAATCCTAAGTATAGCAGGCTGTACACAAAGGGAAAGCCTAGTGGAGAATGTACAGGGTCTACCCCCCCTATACTTAGGGGAAAATATCCCCAAGTATAGGCAGCAAAATAGGGGTAGAAAGAATCAAAAGAAAAACTCAAAGGTCCTACATCCCCCCTATACTTAGGGCAAAGTACACCCTAAGTATAGCATAATCAAAAGATGAAGAAAGGGATGTGGGACTAAATCTATACAGGTCGGAAGAATAGTGATAATCAGGCGTGAGATGCAATAGATGTGAGTCAAGAGACCACATCTCACGCAAAATGAATCGGGGCAACATCAACGACCCGCAGCTCATGATCTAGAAATGGCTTGAGCCGCTGGCCGTTTACTCGAAAGGTACTCTCAGAAGACAACTCGGATATGTCAATGCTACCGTTGTCGTGTACCTTTCTCACCAAGTAGGGTCCCTTCCATTTGCTCTGTAGCTTCCCTGGAAATAGATGAAGCCTCGCATCAAACAGCCATACTCTCTGTCCAGGCTCAAAATGTTTGTGGCTGATGTGAGAATCATGCCACTCCTTCACTCTCTCCTTGTAATGTAGGTTGTTTGAGAAGGTGGTATCTCTAAGCTCCTCCAAGGCTGCTAACTCTGCCCTCCTCTGGTCTCCTACACTATCTGGATCAACAAGTATCTCAGTGACTGTCCAAAGTGACCTCTGTCTCAGCTCAACAGGTAAATTTCACGGCTTGCCATATATGAGGCGAAAGGGAGATGTGCCCAATGGTGTCTTGAAAGACGTCCTATATGCCCACAAGACCGAGTCCAAAAGCTGTGACCAATCCTTTCGGTCAGGGCGGACGACTTTCTGCAAAATAGTCTTGATTTCCCTGTTCGACACCTCGGCTAGACCATTCGTCTGTGGATGGTATGGAGTGGCAACTCGATGGTCTATGCCGAACTCGCTAGCAAGGGCCTTCACCTGGTCGTTGATGAAATGAGACCCCCCATCTAAAATCAAAACTCGAGGTACCCCGAACCGCGTGATGATGTGCTACCTCAAAAATCTGCAAACTGTCCTCGCATCAGCGGTTCGGGCGGGGATAGCCTAAACCCAATTACTAATATAGTCAATGGCCAACAGAATGTACTCAAATCCTTGACTCTTAGGGAATGGACCCATGAAATCGATGCCCCATGCATCAAAAACCTCGCAGAAGTGAATGGGTTGCATCAGCATCATATTATGCTGTCCATAAGTGCCCATCCTCTGACAGTCAGTACACCTCTTCACGAACTCATCAGAGTCCTTGAAGAGGGTAGGCCACCACAAGCCGGATTGGAGCACTTTCTGTGCCGTTCTCCTCCCAGAATGATGTCCTCCTGCCTCAAGCTTGTGGCAGTAAGTGAGGACGCTATGGTGCTCCTCCTGAGGAATGCACCTACGCCAGACGCTATCCCCTCCTTCGTGGTAAAGGATGGGATCCTCCTAGTGGTAGGACTTGGACTTCGCGAGGAAGGTCTCAAGCCTCTGCCTGGGCCAACCTTGTGGGACTTTCTAGCAACAAGAAAGTTCACAATATCGGCATACCACAGGAGTGAGGCGATAGCAAGGATCGCCTCATCTGGGAAGGTTTCACAAATGGGATCAATCTGCTCAGAATCCTCAGGCTGCTCTAATCGGGAGAGATGATCCGCCACCACATTCTTGACTCCAGGCTTATCCTTGATCTCAATGTTGAACTCCTGGAGTAGAAGGATCCATCTAGTCAGTCTGGCCTTGGCATCCTTCTTTGCCATGAGGTACCTGATGGCGGTGTGATCAGTAAACAGGGTTACTCTAGATCCAATAATGTATGATCTGAACTTATCTAGGGCGAACACTACAGCTAGCATCTCCTTCTCTGTGACTGTATAATTCCGCTGCGAGGAATCCAATGTGCGGCTAGCGTAGTGGATGGCAAATGGGACTCCATCCCTCCTCTGTCCCAGCACGGCCCCCACGGCAAAATCGGAGGCAACCGTCATGATCTCGAATGGGAGAGACCAATCAGGCGGCTGAAGAACAGGAGCCTCAATAACACTCTGCATGAGAGTCTCAAAGGACGAAAGACACTTGTCATCGACAAGGAACTCGGTGTCTTTTGTCAGCAGGTCAGTCAACGGCCGGGCAATCCTACTGAAATCATGAATGAATCGTCGGTAGAAACCGACGTACCCCAGGAATGATCGTAACTGCCGCAAATTAGACGGCGGTGCGAGTTTTTTAATGACATCTACCTTGGTCGGATCGACCTCCATGCCCCTGTTGGAGATGATATGGCCAGGAACCGTCCCTTGAGTCACCATGAAGTGACTCTTCTCCCAAGATAGCATAAGGTGGACCTCTATACATCGCTGAAGTACTCGGTCTAGGCAGTCAAGACAGGAGTCGAATCCATCGCCGTAAACCGAGAAATCATCCATGAATACCTCCAAGCACTCCCCTACCATGTCCGAAAAGATCGACAACATGCATCTCTGAAAGGTCGCATGGGCGTTGCATAGCCCAAATGGCATGCGTCGGAAGGCGTATGTGCCGAAGGGACAGGTAAAGGTGGTCTTGTCCTAGTCCTCGGGAGCGATGGCCACCTGGTTGTAGCCCGAGTACCCATCCAGAAAACAATAGTGGCTCTTCCCTGCCAGTCTCTCAATGATCTGATCAATAAAGGGCAGGGAGAAATGATCCTTCTTGGTGGCATGGTTGAGTCTCCTGTAGTCAACACAAACCCGCCAAGAAGTGGGTACTTGTGTAGCAATCTCCTCTCCAGACTCGCTAATCACTGTAGTGATGCCCGTCTTCTTGGGCACCACATGTAAAGGGCTGACCCACTTGGAGTCGGAGATGGGGTAGATAAAATCAGCGCTCCACCATTTCGATATTTCCTTCATGACAACCTCTCTCAGATTTGGGTTCAGCCGCCGCTGGAACTCACGCGACGGCTTTGCCTCATCCTCGAGATAGATATGGTGGGAGCACAGGGCCGGACTTATCCCCTGGAGATCTGCTACGCTCCATCCGATTGCCTTGCGGTTCTTTTCAAGAACCCCCATCAAACGGGATTCTTGCTCTCCAGTCAGATTGGCGGAGATGATGACTGGGTACATCTCAGTCTCACCCGTAAGGAATCGATACTTCAGCGAAGTAGGAAGCGGCTTCAGCTCTGGACAGCTGGGTGCTGGTGGATCTGGCCTCTGAAAAGTCTGCGTGAACGCTGCCAAATCTGCATGGGAGAACTGAAACTCTCTGTCACTCTCAGAAACTGGAGAAGGCTGCCCTGATGGACTGTCTCTGCTCTGCTCTGCATCTACCTCCTCCTCAGCTGTAGGCTCAGTGGAAATTAGGTCTGGCATGTAATCCTCACAATCTGCCCAATCAGAGTCTGACTCCGAGGGATCTGTATCATCTAAGGTGGCATCAGTACCACCATCATCACAAAAATCAGTGTCGCAGTCGCGAACCGGCTCTGCTGCCTCAGAAGTATCCTGGACCAGGAATGTGCTCTCCAAGCTCTCCTTTGTTGTCGTCTCTACATCAGCGGAATCTGAAAATGAGAGGATGGCCTGTGCTGCTGGGTCTGCCCAAACTGCCTCATCGTCTATGATCACAAAGTCACAGTCCTGGTGGATGTCTAGCCCGGCATCTGTCATCTGCTCTGTATCCGAAGTGGTCTCTGAGCATGATCTGTCTCTGGCTCTGCTGTCCTTGACCGTCTCTATTTGTACACTTTCGCCCTCGACGCGAAAGTATACCTTCCCGCTATCATGGTCAGTCACCGCCTTGGCTGTGGCCAAGAACGGACGACCGAGAATGATGGGGGTATCGGTCACTGAATCAAGGATCTCCATGTCCAACACTACGAAGTCCACGGGGAATAGCAGGCCCTGAATAGTGACGACAACATCTCACAACAACCCCTTCAGCCTCTTGACAGATCGATCAGCAAACTGAAGGACTGTCCTGCTCTGTCTAAGAGTGCCCAACTCGAAACGGTCGAGAAGGGCTGCCAGAAGGAGGTTGATCGACGATCCGCTATCTAATAGAGTACGGTCGAACCTCTGCTCTCTAATGTGGCATCTGACATAAGGGGCTCCGGAATCTGGCCTCTTGGCCGGCAGATGGTTCTGGATCACGAAACACGTGGCTTTCGTCAGCACATGGATCTCTGAGTGATGGTTCCTCCTCTTCCTACGGACTGTGGTCCTGTCTCTCAGTGAACGCTGAAGAAGGGGAATGTGCTGCAAAGCCTCCTGAAGAGTCAGCTGTATGTAAAACCGATCTATCATCTGCTGGCTGAACTCTTCCTACTCTCTCTTTTTGGGATTTTTCTTTTTTCTTCCCCTTCCCCATCTGAAGGGATCTAGGGAAGGGGATCACAGGGTCCTTCTCAGATGAAGGACTAGGAAAAGGTCTAGACGGCTCGACGGCCGGATCCACACATACATCATGCACCACAGTGGGACTAGAAAAAAACAAACCTTTTCCTTTATTCACAACAGAGTTCCGAGATACATCAGAAGTAGGAAAAACTACAGGTCTCTCAACAAAAGCATGGGTGTCCTCTGCACTACCATCGGCTGGATCGATTGGAAGACTCGCGGCCTCAGTACCGCGCTCTGGCTCGGCATCCTGGGTGGCATCAGTACCACCTCCTCGAACTGGTGAAACAGCGGCCTCAGCACCGCCTGTGGAATCAGCATCCTTGGTGGCATCAGTGCCACCGTCATCATCTCTAGCAGCCTTAGTACCGCTCTCCTCCTCGTCAGGCGCTCTGGGTGTATCCTTCTGATGTAGCTCAGACGAGGCGCCGCCTGCTGGCATCCTACCGCTCCTAAGTGTGACAAAATCAGTATCAAAAAGATATCCAGTCATATCACCAAATGCATCACTAGGAGTGGTATACTCAGTACAAGCTACCTGCTCAGATTTCCTCTTCAGGCTGTTGGGGTTCGGCTCAATCTGGGCAGGGATGGCGGCCTTCCCTCTCATAATGTCCCGCATCTCCTGGCGGAACTCGTCCATCTCCCGTCGGAAAGTAGCCTGCTGATCGGTGAGAAGGCGGGCTATATCATCCAAGGCGGGGCTCTCATGAGAGCCCGACAGGTAGCCTTTCTGGTAGTGAGGCTATTGGAACTGGTGTTGTGGCTGAGAGGGGTACGGGTGATGCTGCTGCTGGTGGTGGTGAGGCTACTCGTGCCTTCAAGGCTGTCCCTGCTGATAGGGACGAGGACCATACTGTGACTGCTGCTGCTGTGGGTGGTGGTCCCTCTGATGGTCGTACTGACCACCCTGACCTGATGGCTGCTGCTGGGGCTGGGCACCTGCGTCCCCCAACGGAATACGGGATGGTCTCGTCGGATACCGGGCTGAGAGCAGTCATACCAAATCCCGTTGACATCCATCAATGGCTCTGCATCGTACTGGGGTGGCGGGAGCACTGCCAGAGGCTTATCCGGTTGGTATACCACCATCTGCAAGTCGGAAGATGGTGGTGACGGGTAGGTGGGTTGCGGCTGCTGGTACGGCTCCGCCTGTACAAGGTGAACCTGTCTAGGCTGCTGGTGTGAGCTGGAGCGCTGGGACGAGCTGTTGTTGCTGCCGTGATCGCCTCGTGACTGAAGACGGGGCTGGGAAGCCGTCTGTGCCTCCTGAAGCCACATGAGCTGGGTCTTCATGTCACTCAGAGTCTGTGCCATCTGCTCCATCTGAGTGATGCCCTGGCACTGCTTCTTCTCAATCAACTCCATCCGGTCCAACTTCTCGCTGATGATCTCCATGTCCACGGCTAATGACTCGGCCTGTGCTGCTGCTACCACAGACGAACTGGAAGGACCGACGTCGACCCGTGCTATCCTCTGGTACTGCACGGGTTGTGGCTGTTGGGGTCTGCCCTGAGTTTATAACCGGGTCTGCGACATCACCATGTAGTTCTCAGCCATCTCCTCTTAGATGGCCCAGACCTGGTTGTGATCCTTGGAGAAGTATGACCCGCCTCAAGAAGCATTCACCAAGCCCTGAAGCTCTGGCGTCAGCCTGCTGAAAAAGCTTTGCACGAGGTTCGGCTTGGAAATGTCGTGGTGCAGGCATCTATCAGTCAGCTCTCTGAACCTGTCCCATGCCTCATGGAACTGCTCGTTGGGGAGCATGGAGAAGTTGCTGATCAGGGCTCCCGCGGCATTGGTCCGCCCGAGTGGATAGTACTTATGCAAGTACTCGGTGCGGAGCTGCTCCCAAGTATAGACAAACTTCCCCAGATGTTTCATCCAGGTGGCTGCTCTGTCTGCCAAAGAGAAGGGGAAGGCAATCATCCTGATGTATCCTGGTCCACCTGACGGTCGTGGACAGTACTGCAAATCATGAGAAACTCCTGGAGGTGGAGATGGGGCTCCTCGGTGGCGAGCCCGTGGAAACGGGGAAGGAGCTGCAAGGTGTTCGGGGGGAACTTGAAGTCCCCCACGATAGCTGGTAAAACAACCCAGTGATGCATCAGGGTCGATCTGGGGTTGTGCAACTCCCGCATCGGTCTCGGTGGCTCTCTCGCGGTGGATGCCGCGGTGGCTGCCGCTGCGGCGACGACCGCTGCGGCTGCTGCTGCAGCATCGTTTGGGACTCTCGGCCCGTCTCTACGCTGCTCTCGCTCTGCTCTCATCTGCTCCATCTCTCTCCTCATATCCAACATAAACGCTCCCTAATCCCTCAACTGGTGCTGCACTGTCTCAAGGGAGGCGGTCAGGGTGGAGTTGATCGCACCCTAGTCCAGAACAAAATGCTCGGGCTGTGGACCTCTACTGCGATCATCAGAACTGCCGGCCATGGTCTCTGCAAAATCAAACGATCCAAACTCAGGTGCCGATAAATCTGCTAATCTCTCCTCTGGCATTGGTCTCTCGGAACCGAAAGAAAGGGGGTCGAGGGGGAACATAGTGGAATCATACTCGGGTTCGGAGAGTGGGTCTCGGCTCTCGCGAACCAACCTAGATGAATGGGTAGACGCGCCCGAAAGCGGTGCAGCCAGAGGCTGCCTAAGAGATCGTCTGCCCATCATCTTGATGTGGCGAGTAAGGCGGATGAGATCTGGAGAAACTATGATCACAAGCAAACCCCCAAGTTCACCAACGCAACGTGAGCTGAAGACCGTGAAGGCTCGGTCAATTTATCTTGTCAATTTTATTTTGGTGAACAATCAAGATATTAAAGCGATTACGTGACCTGTTGGGATACCTGATACTTTCCCAACTGACTGTCCTGCACAGAAGAGTCGGTAATCAGTCGAGAAGAGTACCAGAGGGCTCTACCTAGTGTTCGGGTCACTCTCTCGCACAATCAAACCAAGCAATGAGGGGGTTGCTCTCCCCAAGACAAGTTTTTAAATGAGGTGTCTTTTAGGGTCAATAGTTTTAGCAGTCCCAATTTTATTGTTTTTCTTTTTAGGTCTTTTTCAATAAAAACAAAAACGCCTAACAAATTTTTCGGTTCTCCTGGTTATTAAGTCAAAAATAGGGGGAGAAGACGAAAAAGTCGATGCGCGATGAAATCAATGATGCATGCAAAGTAAGAAAGGTGTACCTGTCTCCAGCACTCTACATGCAATATGATCCGTGCAGAATTGAAAGACAGAAAGTAAACTACCTATATGGTGCAGCGGAAAAAGCCGAGTCCCTAAGCAGGCAACTTCTACTCGAAAGAACCGTCTAGCTGGTCACCACCCTTCGATCCAGAGAGTCCGGTCTCGGTCTACCCCTCCTCCTCCCGACAAATCGGGTTCAAGATCAGCGCTTGGCAGGGCAGGCTGCGGCACGTAGGCTCGAATGAAATGAGTCAGCTATTTTTATTAACTTTTTATTAGTAGGTCCAATTAACGAACTATAGGCACAAGCAGTCTATTAGGTGTTTGGATCCTACTCAGTACAGCACAGTCAAACAGAATGTCCTACGGCTAGGGGCTCGATAAAAACCGCGTGAAACTGTAAAAGGCAGCGAAAAACAAAAACCGCGAAAAAACTGCGAAAAACCCAAGGGTCCCCCGAGCACACCGGTGCTCGGCGAAACAGACCCGCGAAAGTGTCCAAGTCCTGCTGAGTGTCCCTGTGTTATTACAACAGTTCAAATGACAGAAATAAAATCTAATCTACTCCTCGCCCACTCAGCTACTCTCTCACGCTCTCCTGCGGCTCCGTGCAGAAAGGAGCCGCCTCCGAATCCCGAGGTTGCGTTGGCTTCTCGAGAGTCGCCGCCTCGGTCCTCGGGCCCTCGTAAGAATGAAGACAAGTGTCACAGACCAAAATCAAATAATCAAATAAAAGCAGAAAACTAAACATGGGTATATGTGCAGAAATGGCAAATGAAATAAACAAGCAAAATCAAACAAAACAAAAATAAAAGAAAAGAAAATAAAATAAAACAAAAATAAGAGAAAAATAAAAAGCCGCAAAAAGTCACGGACTCAGAAAAAGCCGCGGAAAGCCGCGAAAAAGAAAATGAAATAAAAAGAAAACTAAAACGACTACTAAGCCATGCTCCCCGGCAACGACGCTATTCTGACGGCACGAAAAACCCGAGCAACTAAGGTAAAGAAATAGAACTAAGGTCGTTGTGACCTCATTCGCTCAAGAGTCAATCGGTCAATCAAGAAAATCAAGTGCAGACCACCAAAATAGGATGAAAATCAAATAAAAATAATAGCGGTCCTGGCTATTGGATTAGCCTGGTATAGTGACCAGGGTCGGACTCAGGGAGCACGTAATGGCCTCTCGGCCTACGAAGTAGTCTAAAAAAGAAATAAAATAAAACACAGGTATTTTTGGTGGATTTTTAATCTTTTTATATTTTTTTGATTTCTTAAGTAATAAAGAAAATAAAGAAAACAATAAAACAACCAACTACAAATAATTATTTACCTACTCAAAAATCATCCAAAAATTCCAATAAAAATATTTTTATGTTTTTTTATATTTTTTACTATTTTTAGGTATTTTTTTGTATTTTTCTGATTTTTATTAGATTTTATAAAAATCAAACAAGGCAGAAAATCAAAGGGACTGTCCAGTCAGGGTTCAAGGGCCAATTTAAAATGCAAAATGATCTAATTAACACTGAAGGTAATTTTCCTGTAAAGATCAAAATACAAGGAAAATTTGGCCATTGGAATTATTATTTTTGGGTTTTTCAATTAATTATTAGAATTTTTATGGATTTTTAGGTGTTTTGTAATTTTTATGGGTTTTATAAAACCAAAAATGACCAAAATTGATTAGAAAATCAAACAAGATAAAATAAACACTATGTAATTTTTTTGTAATTTTTAGTGTTTTAATATTTTTTTGTTATTATTAAAGTTAGATAGTAACAAAAAAGTGTGTTTTTGAATTTTTAAAAATAATAAATGAAATAAAAAATGTCTTCAAAAATTATGGAAAATTTTACACCATGGCAGGAGCCATGTGCCCAATTTTCATTAAATTTGGAGTTGGTTTGCTATTTTATTAAAAATAAAAACAAGGGTATAGTGCACAGGGACTTGGGTGCAAATAGTAGAAAGTCCAGGGGGTCCGGTGCAATTTCTCCATGAAATCACGCACGAGACGCGTGACCTGGGCACTCAGGGACCTATTTGCAAGGAAACTAAAGTTTCTGGACTATTTAGTAACACATACTAAAAGTCCAGGGGCTTCAGTGTAAAATACCCAATATATCAAGCACATGCGCAATTAAATCATTCACAGGGGTATTTATGTAAATACTAAAAAGTTACTTTCATTCAATAACACCCTAGAACAATAGGTCTATACATGCAATTAAGCCAGATAATCACGTGTCGAAGCACGTGTTCCACTACAAGCGGGGGTATAAATGCAAATACCAAAAACTACAGGGTCCACTATGCAATTTACCAAACGGAAATAAAGTTTCTAAAATATTTACAGGACTACAGCAGAACAACTAAGAAACTAAGGGCCTAAGAAGAAATTTACCCTTTATTAAATCGAGGGCTGGATGCGCGCCACGTGGAGATCGGACGGTGGAGAAGGGGCGCGCCTCAACGCAGGGTCCTCGGTCCTGATCGAACGACTGGGGCCTCGCCACGTGGAAGATCGGCGACTGGGAAGCGACGTGAGAGGCCCTCACTGATCGGACGGTCACGATCACTCCTCCAAGAATCGAATGGTGCTGGCGGCTCCTCAAATGGACGTCTGAGATCTGAACTGGAGCTGGAGGTCAATGGGACGGCTCTGGAGGGTCCTCGATGAACTGGACGCCGGTGAGGTTTGCTGGACTCGTGTGGGTGTTGGAGGCATCCTCGCGGGCTGCTGAAGATCGGAGGAGAAGCTCCCTGGCCTCCCGCGTCGAATGGTGCCCTCCGATGGTGGCGAGGAGCTAGGGAGAGCTCCGTCGGCACTGGCGGAGGAGAAGCTGCTGCTCGGATGGGCTGAGCCCTCATATGGGCTTGGATGGACCTAAAAAGCACGGCAACAGACTCATGGGTCGAGGGCAAAGTGCCTCAACCCTGTAAGCGGAGGTGAAGGTGGTCGGTGTGGCAGGGCGTGCGAGCTCCGGCGGAGTGACGGCGAGGGAACTCGATACCCAGTTCCTTTGCGAACTGGGGTGAATGAGCGTGCGGAGAAGATGCGCGGAGAGAAGGCGATCGTGATGGGCAACTCCGATGGTCGGAATGAAGGCGAGGATGGTCGGAATCAAAGCGGAACGACGAAGGGGTGATTTGGTGGAAACTAAAAATTCGGGAAATAGAGAAGGAGAAGGGGCTACCTAGTGGATGGATTCGACTGTGGAGGAGCTGGGGATGCTCCAGGTCCTTGCCTCGAGGACCGTCGGTGTCCGAGGCTCGAGCATCACCTCCAGGCGGCGCACGACGGTGCAACGTTGCTGGATCGATGGTCCTCCACTCCTTCCTCGCTGCAACACGGCCTGAAGCGAGCTGTCACTCTCGCCAAGGCTATGGAGGTCCTAGGGTGGCGTGAAATGATCCAAAGATGAGTGAGGAAGGAGGCGGAGCTCGGATTAAATATGGGTGTAGGTCCGAGAAGAGGAGGTCGGGCAGGGTTCCACTAAGCGCGGATCCCCACGCAGATGATCGGGCGAGGATCTCGGATGCACAAGGAAGAAGAAGAGCTCGGGGTTTGCGGATTTGGTGGTCGGGTCATGACGCAAAAATTCGGGGAAGTCGGGTCGGGCGTCATGGACCCGTGGGAAGTGTTCCTGGGGGGAGTTGACCGGGGGGTCAACGTCCCCGTGGACCAATGGGGACAGGCCACATCAGAATTATTTGGAAATTAGAAATAAAATAGAAAATGGCTGCATTATTAAAAACTCAAAATATGAAAAATGTTTATTTTATTTTTTTTCTGTTTTTTTGTGATTTTTAATTAATTTTATGAAATAAAGATAAGGTATGTACACTAAAGTACTATACATAGGTATATATACAATAAGGGTTTTTTTATTTTTGATTAATTATTTTTGTACATTTTTATTCCCATTTTATATTTTATTTATTTATAGCATAAAATTAGGAATAAAAAGGTATTTTTATTTTAATTTTATTATTTATATACAAGGGTGAAATAAATAGATATATACATTTATGTACATGGTAAATGTACAATATTCTTTTTGGTTTTTAATTTTGTTCTTTTTATTATATTTTTGTTTTTATGGTTTTTATTTTATTTATTTACACCATGAAATATGGAGTATATATAAATTTTTATGGATTTTAATTTATTTATTTACAAGGTGAAATAAATATAGGTAAGTGTTCTATGTACAAGGTGAATATGTACAAGTGACTCTTTTTATTTTCTTTTTAATTTTTCAATTTTTGTTTTGATTTTGTATTTACAAATATATACAAATATATACACAAGCTCATTTTATTCTATTTTTAGAGGAAAATATTTTTGTTATATTTACAGGTATATTTACACACATGAGCTCCCTATCTCTCCCTACTTTGGCTTTTATGCGGTCAGGCCCATGCTGAGCCCTCCCTTGGGATTAGGTTGCTCAATATTTATTCTAAATATTTCCTCTTTTTCTTTTAATTCTTTATTCTTTTATTTTTGCACAAAAACATGATAATTATTACTTTTTACACAATGCATGCCTTTTGTTAATCATTTGTATTTACACATATCTGCATGCATTTGCAAGGGTTTTTGTAGCTAAAATATAAGAATAAAGAGTGATGAATGAGTATTCATCAGTCATAGAACTCGGTTCAACCCACCTCAATAGCCTGGTCAGAACTGGCCTACACCATACGCAAACCCTTATGACTATGAAGCTGACTTGTACAGTGTAAGTGATAGTGGCTCTCCCCAACTGAAATGACAAAGGAACTGACTTCTCCAGAATGACAACACAATGATTCCCCAATCCATCCCTCTGTCGTCGAGGAGCAGGGTATTCCCTTCTAAGTTCAAGTGGCATCTGACTCAAGAGGAGGAGGGGAACAAGAGAATGGTCGGTAGCCAGTGTAGCTACCTATCTTGGGATGCAAGACCAGTGTATTCAAGTCATCCAGCTGCAGGCTCACATGGTATAACTTTGATGCTCAAGCTTGCTTATTTTTTGTACAACACATATACATACTCCGGCAGGTACTTTTATTTTTATTTTCAAGCCTGTCCACTTTTTTGGAGTTTTTTTATTTGGAATACTATTCACAACAGCATTTACATAAGGACTTTTTCCTCTTGAGCCAGAAGACTATCCCTCTTTTGAAGCTTTATCGTAACCAACACTCTCCTGTCATTCGACTTCATTGAAACTGGACCAGGTTGGGGTGCACTTCCCTCCCTAGACGAGGACAAATGTTTCCACCTGTGTGCATCTCAGACTGGCAATCCAACCCCCTCACCACTCCAACTGAGTTGAGACAAGTGAAAGGTGCAAGTGTCCAAGTTAGGTCATGGTCGACAAGAATCATGTGTGTGTCTCGAAAAGTTCTATTTAGACAGTTGAGGTGACTTGAACCCAGCCCTGATGTCTCAAAGAATTAAGTCTGAATAGACCTGAAGTACCTTAAACCTAGTTCCCGTAAGGTTCCAGTGCAGTTAGGTGCGGTGAGGTCCAATCCAAGCTCCAATTTTAGACTTTATTGGAATGGTTCAATCATCAAGATCACTCAAAAAGAATATGAATGATATGCACATGCTATGCACAATGAATGATGGAATTTTTCACAAAGAATTTAAAAATCAAATAATCTTTTTACACAAAGAATTTTTACAAATAACAAAAATCTTGGCACATAAAAAGTATATACAACTATTTACACGGGCGTATCGCTTTATTTTACAAGAATTAAGAATTAAGAAGATTTACAAGTGTTAACCTATTTGTTCTAGGTACATATGTATATACAATTGATAAAGACTTTTTATTTAACGACTTCACAGATATGTCCATATATATTTTATTTGAAAAACATTTTCAAAACTATAGTACACAATAATTTTTGCAAGCATTTACAAACATTTGAAAACAATTTTGCAAAGATTTGTTACACTATGTATATACATTTTCCACAATAGTTTTTACAAACATTTTTCAAACCATTTGCACATAGGTTTTCAAATCCTTTATTTCACACAAAGAAGAAAAATTTTTACAAACAAAGCAATTTTACACAGGTTGAAAATATTTCACAGAAAGTTTTCCAAACGGTTAACACCATTTTTCAAATCATTTTGCAAAGATATTTAACCTGATTTATTAATCAGTATATACAAAGGAAAAGTGTATTTTATGTACAAAATGGTTTAGGCACTTATAAGTTTTATTGGGAATTATTGTTTGTTTTTGCATGAGAAATTTTTATGTATACTCCTCAGACATATTTGAGAATTATTTTCAAAAGATTTTGAAGACTATAGTCCAAAATATTTTTACAAACATGTACACGTATTTGAAAATCATTTTGCAAAGGTTTTCAAACAGTGTAGATAAATTTTTCAAAATAAATTTATAACCATTTTTCCAACCATTTGCAAACCGTTTTTCAAACATTTTTATTTCACTCAAAGGAAATAAATTTTTGAAAACAAAACTATTTACAAATGTTGAATACTTTTTACAAAATTTTTCAAACAATTTTGAAAAGTTTTTTTTGACAAGGAGAACATTTTGCACAAAGCGTTTTTCCTTATTTATTAATCAGTATGGACAAAAAGAGTCCGAGGAGCTCACAATCATCTTTTATTATTATAGTAGAAATACTTTTAATATTACTTTTAGCTCCAGGTAGTATTTTTATTTACAGTATGAGTTATGCTTATAGTATATACGTAGTATATATGACCCCCTATATTTAGCTTGAGCTATGTCCTCATAGATCGAAGAGGAAAGAGAAGACATAACTCGTACTGAGTATAGACAAGTCTAACGAATGAATAAATAAATAAATATAGGAGAGAATGAACAAATGAGAAGTTGACCATCCCCCTTATACTTAGGATCAAATAATCCTAAGTATAACAGACTGTACACAAAGCAGGGAGGGTCAAGGGTGGGAATAAACAGATCGTACTCAGATTGTCTCCCCCTATGCTTAGGGTAAAATATCCCTATGTATAGACAAGAAGAGGAGACAATGGAGAGGATCAAAGAATAGAGAAACTCGGGGTACACACCCCCCATACTTAGGACAAAGTGTGTCCTAAGTAGAGAAGACTGTCAACAAGGGGCAACACCTTCTTTGATAGAAAAAGAAGATAGAAAAGGAAAAGAAGAAAAGAAGAAAAGAAGAAATCAAATGAGTAGTTTTTGAGGTGCGGCGTCTGAATCTTCTGATGCTGACAATGTAGTGGATATCTCATCAAGGTGTAGAAGCTGGATGGAGTCGACAACGGCCAAGAACGTATCAGGTTCAAGGTAAGGCTTCAGGAGTTGACCGTTGATGACGAATGGTTGTGCGTCAGGAGACAATTCTGTTATGGCAATACTTCCATTGTCGTGCACTTCACGAACTCGGAATGGCCCTGTCCACTTACTCTTTAATTTTCCCGAGAAGATCCGTAACTTTGCATCAAATAACCACACCTTTTGTCCAACTTCAAAGGTCTTTCGTCTGATGTGCCGGTCATGCCAGCGTTTCACCTTTTCCTTGTACATCAATGTGTTATCGTATGCATAGTCTCGGAACTCCAGGAGTCTGTTCAGATCATCTTTTCTTTTCTGACCACTTTTTCGTGAGTCCAAATTGCACATGTTGATTGCCCATAAAGACTTGTGAATTAATTCGATGGGCAAATGGTACGGCTTCCCATATACAAGACGATAGGGCGACATGCCCAAGGGAGACTTGTAGGCGGTTCTGTAGGCCCAGAGAATTGAGTCCAAGAGTTGAGACCAGTTCTTTCTGTTCGGCCTTACAAGTTTCTAAAGGATCGCCTTGATTTCTCTGTTTGACAATTCGACCATGCCATTGGTCTGAGGATGATAAGGGGATGCGATACGATGGTCGATGCCGTACTCCTTCGTTAATTTCTTGACCTCTTTGTTAATGAAATGGCTACCCCCATCTGATATGAGAATCTTCGGAATCCCGAACCGCGCAATGATGTTATCTCTCAAGAATCGACACATTGTCTGGCTGTCAGCGGCTCGATTGGGAATAGCTTCAACCCAACGACTCATGTAATCTATGGCAAGAAGGATGTGCTCAAAACACTGACTGTTAGGGAAAGGTCCCATGAAATCAATGCCCCACGCATCAAAAACATCTGCAATCTGAATGATCTTTAGAGGCATCGAATCTTTTGCAGTGAGTGTACCCTTCAATCTATGACAGTCAATGCATCGTTTGACAAATACTGTTGCATCCTTGAATAGTGTGGGCCACCAGAAGCCACACTGAAGTACTTTAGCTGCCGTATGGTCTCCAGAGTGATGTCCACCAGATTCGAGCGAGTGACAGTGCTCGAGGACACTCAAATGCTCCTCCTGAGGTATGCACCTGTGCCAAATGCAATCCGCTCCATCCCTGAATAAGAGAGGATCTTCCCGTTGATAAAAACAGATGGTCGACATGAATTTATTCTTCTGATTTTTCGTCCAATCCGATGGTATTACCCCTGAGGCGAGGTAGTTGATTATATCAGCGTACCAAGGGAGGGAATCCACTACTAAAATTGACTCATCTGAAAAGGTTTCTGTGATAGGTGCATTGTTCAGTGGAGGCTCTTGCTGCTCAATTCTGGAGAGATGGTCTGCTACCACATTCTGAATTCCAAGCTTGTCCTTGATTTCCAAATCAAATTCATGGAGGAGAAGGATCCATCTAATCAGTCTAGGCTTAGCATCATTCTTCTGTTGTAGGTACCGGATAGCAGAGTGGTCTGTAAAAATTGTAAATTTTGATCCAAGCAAATAAGATCTGAACTTTTCCAAGGCGAAAACCACAGCCAGCAACTCTTTCTCTGTCATAGTGTAATTTCTTTGCGCCTCATCTAATGTTTTGCTGGCGTAGTGAATGGCATATGGTGCTTTTTCGTTTCTCTATCCCAGAACAGCCTCTACTGCAAAGTCTGATGCATCAGTCGTGATATCAAAAGGAGAGACCAATCCGGCAGCTGTAGGACTGGAGCTTGAGTGATAAGCTCCTTTAGTTGATTGAAAGAAAGGAGAATTTGGCGATCGACATTGAACTCAGTTTCCTTGCATAAAAGGTCTGTCAAAGGTCAGGCGATGCGGCTAAAATCCTTGATGAATCGTCTGTAAAATCCCACATGACACAGGAAGGGCCTTACATTTTTAACTGACTGAGGTGGCTCTAGATTGGCAATAGCATCCACCTTTGCCGGGTCGACTTCCATGCCACGTTTGGAAATGACATGACCCAACACAATTCCTTCGGTGACCATGAAGTGGCTCTTTTCCCATGAAAGCACTAAATTGACTTCATGACATTTCTGAAGCACTCTGTCTAGGTGCCCAAGGCAAGAATCGAAACTGTCACCATAGACTGAGAAGTCGTCCATGAACACCTCGAGAAAACTACCTACCATCTCGGCAAACACTGGTAGCATGCATCTCTGGAATGTCGCAGGTGCATTGCATAATCCAAAGGGCATTCTCTTGAAGGCGTAGGTGCCGAACGGGAAAGTAAAGGTAGTCTTCTCTTGATCTTCGGGAGCGATTGCCACCTGGTTGTACCCGGAATACCCATCCAAAAAGCAGAAAAACTCCTTACCTACTAGTCTTTCCAAAACTTGATTTGTCATTGGTAACCACGGTAAGCCCTGATTTCTTTGGAACTACATGCAGAGGGCTTACCCATTTTGAATCGGAGATGGGATAGATGAAGCCTGCTTCATACCATTTCATGATCTCTTTCATGACGACATCCCGGAGGTTTGGATTCAGCCTTCTTTGGAATTCGCGGGACGGCTTGGCATCTTCTTCCAGATAAATGTGGTGTGAACACAATGCTGGATTTATCCCTCGGAGATCTGATACGCACCAATCATGTGCCTTACGGTTCTTTTCTAGAACCTCGAGAAGTCGAGATTCCTGATCCAGGTTCATCCTGCTGCTAATGATGACCGGATACATGTGTTCTTCACCCGCAAGGAAAGCATACTTCAGGCCTGCAGGAAGTGGCTTGAGTTCCGATCCTGATCTGTCCAACTTGTTGGTCACTTCAGACACTATACTGGTGGTGGGATGTACTTCATTGATGGAGCAACCATCCTCAGTATTTTGTTGAGATCTTGGTGATGTGCCGAATGGTTCTGTACTAAACTCATTGTATTCGTGATGGAGTGAATTCTCAAAGTCATATAGTTGCGCCAACATCTGAGAGTCTGTCTCCCAAAAATCATCAGAGCATAGGTCAACTGTGCTTTCCATGTCCTCCACGAGAGTGAGGATTTCTCGGGTCCATGAATCATTCAATGGAAGTGATGAGTCCTTGATCAGTGCAATAAAGTCACAGTCTGCTTTGGATACTGCATGGTCTCGTCTGTCGTGGCGTTCGGCTCTCTGATCATGTCTATAGTGATCTGCTTGTCGTCCGAGCAAAAAATGATCTTGCCGGACCCGTAGTCAACCACGGCACCTTAGGTACGCAAGAATGGTCGACCAAGGATGATAGGGGTCTGGAGTAAGGGTGCGGGTGAGTCCATATCAAGGACCACGAAATCAACATAGAATTGCATCTCCCGTACATTCACCAAAACGTCTTCCATCAGACCTTTAGGTCGCTTGGTAGATTGGTCAGCGAACTGAAGGATCATCTGTGTTGGCTTGAGTGGACCTAGTCCAAATTCTTGCATTAGGGATGAGGGCAAAAGGTTGATAGAAGATCCGTTGTCAAGGAGAGTACGCATGAAGACCAGATCAAATATCTCACAACTGATAAGAGGCGCTCCTTTGTCCTATTTCTTTGAGGGAGATTGCTGATAGCTGTGACCGTGGCCACGGAAAGTACGTGCCTCTCAAACTGATTACATTAATTCTTGCGTACTGGTCGACGCCTGCTGGTACATGCTTCTTTCAAACCTTTCTTCACAGCTGGCATATATTCCATGGCCTTTAGTAAGGGAATCTCAATAGTTAAGTTATCTATTATTTCCACAACTCCAGGATCAGACAATGCACTTTTTCTTTTTGCAGTTTTTTTGGATTTTTCGATTGCATTAGGAAAAGGAATATTTACGTCATTGGAAGGCAAAATAGAGTTATTATTTACATCAGAATTATCGCCCACATATTATTGTACATCCAGACTACAAAAATGAGTACAAGTTGGATCCTGAGGTACTGGTGATGATGGGCGAGCAAAAAGTAGGACGTCTGCTCCGTCGGCTGGCGAGGGATCGGTTGCAAGTGGCTGCTCCTCTAAGGCTGGCACGGCTTTGCTTCGGCTGCAAAATTCTTTTTGTTCTTTTTGGTTTTGCTGATTTTTTTATAGTTTTTGTTGATGAAGAAGGTGGTGGCTGACTGCTGGAATGGCTCCTCCTTATTCTTCTTCCTCATCCGTCCCTGTAGCTGGCACGACTGATGCAGAAGATGACGATTCATATGGTTTTTTATTCTCCCCATTCTTGATAGCAGGAGAAGGCAAGGCCCTACTGCTCCTGAGAGTGACAACATTAGAATAAACAATATTATCAATTTCTGACTCTACAGACGTAGACAGGACATCACATTCTACCTGCTCTTTCTTTTTAAAGCTATTGGGATTGGCCTCGACCTGAGCTGGGATATTGGTCTTGGGGGCGGTCAGGTCGTCGAGCCTCTTGGTCATATCTGCTAGCCCTTTGATGAGTTGGGCGAAGAAATCCATGATCGGGTTCACAGGATTTGCCTCAGTAGATTCAGCGTGCAGACCACGTTGTTGTTGCATGTGTTGGTGTTGAGGTTGTTGTTGGTGGTGTTGGGGTGGTGCAGGAAGCTGAAGCTGTTGGTAAGAGGAAGGGGGATACTGCTGGTATTGCTGAGGTGGTGCGGCTGCATACTGATGGAAAGGCGGTGGCTGGCGGAACTGCGGCTGCTGATAGTGTTGATTCTGCCTCCATTGATTTGCATATGAGGGAGGCTATTTGTACTGTGGCGGCGGCTGTGAGGACTGCCCAAATCGACCACCCTGAGGTTGGTGGTATTGCCGGTTGGCTGGTAGCTGACCCTGAGGTTGTCTCATAGGACGGGTCGGCTGTGCTTCATTGCTCCAAACCCTGTTGACTTCTTGAATCAGGGGCGGTGGTAGGAAGAGTGGATCAGATCCTGTCAAAAAATCTGGTTGGTACACAACCATCTGTTGTTGCGGCTGGCCCTAGTCGGGTGCCTGCACGTAGTACACATGCTGGACTGTCGGTGGCTGCTGGCTTGGCTGAGGCTGATGTGGCGGTGGTTACTCGTTCTTCCTCTCAGCTGAAGCTTCTGATGGTGCTGTCGACTGAGCAGAGTTGAGGGTGCCCACCAACAGTTTTAATTGTTTGGTGATCTGATCTAGCTTGTCAAGGTTCTGAGTCCTCTTCTCGATCACAGCAAGTTTCTCTAGGTCCTGTGATCGCTTCTCGATGATATTAACCTTCGAGAGATGGCCCCCGATGATGATGAGGTTGGAGCTCTCATCTCTCTCCGCCTCACGGGACACTGCCATGTGTACTTGTTTCTGGAGGATCTGGGGCTGCTTTTGGTATGCCTTAGATGAAGAGAGGGCGGCCTCTCCTTCGACCATTTCTTCAAATATCTGCTAGACTACATCTTCATCTTTGTTGAAATGTGAACCCCCACATGCTGCGTCAACGAGCCTTTAGCTTTCAATGTTCAGGCCCCCAAAGAAGTGTTGGACCAAGCTGGTCTTCGGGATCTCATGGTGGGGGCATTTCTCCTGCAGATCAATGAATCTCTCCCAGGCTTCATGTATGGATTCGTGGGCTCCCTGGGAGAAGTTGCTGATTCGCGCTCGCATCTGGTTGAGCAGACCGAGAGGGTAAAACTTGTGCAAGAAGGCTGACTTCAGTTCCTCCCAGGTGGTTACAACCTTTCCTAAATGGTTGACCCAATAAAGGGCCTTGTCTTGCAGACTGAAGGGGAATGCCATCATTTTGACAATTTCTAGCGGAACATTGGGGTAGTGAGTAGTACGATAGATGCGTGAGAACTACTGCAGGTGGATGTACGGCTCTTCACTAGTGTTTCCATGAAAAGATGGAAGAAGAGCAAGGAACTGGGGCATCAGCTCAAAGTGAGCATGCACCGGTGGAATGAGGATCCACTTGGTCATCTGGCTGTCTCTAGGATTATAGGTCTCCTTCAGTGTAGGTTTGGGTCTCCCATTTTCTGGCGCATCCTCATCATCAGGAGGATTACCACCTCCTCGTCGTCCTTCTCCCCCCTCGGCTCTATTCATGACGTCATTTAGCATATCCTGGAAAGCAGTCTATGCTAGGACCTGCTCCGTCAGCTGCTGTTGGATGGCCTGGATGGATACCAACAGTTGTGCATTAACCTGATTCTGATCAGGCATCTGTCCTTCTGGTTGGGGTGGCTGCTGACCCTTGCCCTTTCCTTGAGGAGCCATGTCAGGGTCTGAGTCTGAATAAATGAATTTCAGAATAGAATCCAGGGCTTGGTCTGTCTTCCATCTACAGAATGAGAGAATTCTAATCAGACCACTTGTAATGTTATTCAGCTGTCATGATGAATCTAGAATTAAGGTCAATCCCAGCATGTTATGAATGGAAAAAGATATGGACTATGATCGACTTACATTCACAATAGCGAAAGTGGGACAAAAGTGATCCTGATTTATTGGGTGGTCAAAAGAAATGTAGAAGACGAGGAGTCTGGAGATCGATCCGCAAAGTCCGGGTCGGGTTCTCGGGAATCGCCTCAAATTTATTGGCGAAGTCGAGTCTATAGAATCGATGTGGGTGTCGGTGGGATCTCGACGGAAACCATCCATAGATCGACTTCGTGAAGCACAAGGAGGATTGTATGTTGGAGGGAGAATACGATGGTCAACGAGGAATGAAAAGGAGTGCAAGACAGTAGCAAGGCTCAACTGAGCGGGGGTCAAAGGTGAATGATACAACAAAATTTGCGCAAAGGCGCGGGACTTGATCTTTGAACCTTAATCTAGATCCATACAAACACAATACAAAATTGGGTTCACCAACTCATGCCATGTGAAGCCGTGAAGGTTCGTCTACTTATTATCTTTTCAGTTTTAGAGTTGCCATTTCAGGAATATCTTTTAACAAGTCCTTAGCACGCTAACCCTATAGGAGAGAGAGTACTGCCAGAAAAGAATCTTGTACTTGTCCTCCTCCTTTGTAACCTGTAGTATGTACTTTTTGAGGTCCTTGTAACCCTTCCTGGATCCCTACTCAGCCAAAGAAATAGAGAGAGGAAGACGATAGGCGAAACCAATACTTCGGTTCTCGCTCGGTACGGAATCACCCGTGAGCGTGCAAGAACCTACTCGGACGCAAACCGATGAGAGAGACACCCTCGTGAAGGCGTGGCCTATGCTCGGTACTTCAGACCATGTCGATGTTCCACACAAGGCGGGAACACCATTGCTGACAAGGCCCTACTCGGTCACGTACGATAGAAGCGCCATTACTTCGGAAATCCATGCGATACACAAGGCAGTTGCAGACCGGGATTTTGGCTCTATTCCTTATGAGACACGCCTCGCACATGGGAGTAGGGTTTTGGTCTTCCTCTGAAGGTACCTGAAAACAATGAGGACTTTATGAACCCAGTACAATGATAGTCCGTTACGAATTTTAATTAAGGTCAAAGTTTATTTAGCAGTCCCCTTGTTTTAGTTTTTTGGGTTTTCACTTTTTTGAGTCTGTTTTCATACCAGTGCCTAATGTTTTTGTAGATTTTCATTTATGTCCTAGGTGCTCAAAATCAGAGGGAGATAGCAGAAAAGCCATGCAAGTTAGTTCCATGATGGAAATCTCACCATTGAACCGAATGATGCATGCTGAGTTAGAAGACTTATAGCGCATCCCATCTGTCCCCATGCGGTATGCAAAACAGAATTTTTAAACCTAACTACATGACGGTGTGCAAGCGACAAAATCACTGTAAACATTAGCTACTATTAATCTTGAAGAACCAATTGAGTTAGACTAAATCCATACGCAAGAGACTATAGGAACATGCATTCTTATTAATGTGTAGACCTAGCTACCGAGTCAAGCAACCTAAGTCTAGGGGCTCCATGCACACAAAACAAAGTAAAGAAAAGGCAGAAAGCTCAAAACTACGGGAAACAAAGAAAAGAAGGCGGAAAAATACGAAAAAGTCACGACGAGGCCCCCAGGTGAACAGACACCCAGGCACTGGACCTCGTTGTGATGAGTAGAGTCCAAGTTATTACATGCCAAAAGTGTCTCTCTCATAAAATTACATTTTTTTAACTAGCTAAGACTTCTTCTTGCTTCCTTGGTGCTTGCTCCAGCTGGTCAAATAGCCATGACACTCCTTCATGCAAGGCTGCACCGGCCTCCTAGAAGACCGTCCTCGCATGGCGGACCCTCGCATCAAAGTTGCAATAAAAAGGGATTAGCACAAATAATCACAGAATATAAACAAAGGAAGTAAACATTTACAGGCAATTCATGAATATGAATAAAAAATCATGCAAGTATCTACAACATGACAAACTAAAGTAAGCTACGCTCATTGCTCCCCGTCAACGGCGCCATCTGATAATAAGGGTTTTGCAAGGGCCAAAATACGTCCCACACAAGGTGGAGACAAAGTCGTTGTGGCGACCGCTCACGAAACCCCTAATAATTAGAAATTAACCCACAACAAAGAATAAAGCAAGTAAGTCCCAAAAATGTGAATTAAAATTTATTAACTCTACCATAATGATGCATAGTGTGAAAGTATGTAGTGGTCAAACCACAAAGAGCAAAAATAGGTAGCGTACAATTATTTATATACAAGTTAGTCATGTATGCACACACGTCATTTATTGTGGGTTTTTAATTTTCTAATTTTTTTATTTGACTTTTGGTTTTGTAATTTTTGTTTAATTTTTAATTTTTAATTTTTTTATTGTTTTTTTATATTTTCCTTTTTGACATAAGATATAAAACCATTTAGAATATATAATAAAAAGGGCTAAGAAAGATGTAAAAATAGGGAAAATACTCAAAATACAATAAATAAAATATGTTTGTGATTTTTAAGTTTTTCTAATGTTTTTGCGATTTTTCTGGCTTTTTCCTAATTTGTTGGTATTTTTAAAATAAAAAATACAAGCAAACAGTGAAACATATTGTTGGCCGAAATTAAAATGAGGATGAAAAATATCAAATAGTGTCGAAAATTCCTCAAATTAATTTTAAAACAAAGATAATGAAATATAAAAAATTATGAAATAGAGATTGCATTTTTATGATTTTTCTAGGATTTTTAATATTTTTATGAAGGTTTTTCGGGTTTTTTAATTTTAAGTTTTGTTTTATATTTTTAGTGCTTTTTGAACAAAAAATGAAGCACGCTAAAAGGCATAACATATATTTTTTTGAGAATTTTTCAACGCGTTTATATATTTTTTAGGATTTTCTAATGCAAATAGTAGCAAACATGCATATTTTTGAATTTTTATAAATATTAAAATGCAACAAAAATGCAAAATAAAAATATGGCGTGTTAACACAATGCAACAGGAACCTATGGTAATTTTTTGCTGATTTTTGGAATTTTATAGATTCGTGTAATAAATAGGGAAAGTAAAAAGAAATTCCAAAACTAGCAGGGGTAAATAATAAAATAAATCTCAGGGAGTTCTGTGCAAATATACCAAAAAATTTGAATGTTAACATGAAGTTTCAGGACCCAATACATACTTCAAAACCCGCTAGGGGGAACTTGCAATTTTCCCAATCGCGTGGGACTACACGTGACTCACGCACAGGGACCAAAACACAATTTCATAAAGTACAGGGGTCTGCATGCAAATTTCACAAAAATATAACACTGTATATTTCATTTAATAGACCTTTACAAAATACAAATAAATACAAGGGCATCCATGAAATTTTTCCAAGGGCACGTAGGACCGCGCATGATCTGACGTGGATTGGACCTCAATAGAAATACAAGAAACCTAGGGGTCATTTTACAAAATATCCACTTTATTTCAAATACTACGCAATATTTAATGGACTAAATAATAAATATAAAAAGATTATGGGCCAAAGGTGTAAATTACCCCTTGTTAGGCGCGGATGGACGGCGGATCTTCATACACTTATACATGTCTCGCCCATCTGACGGTCGATGACGCTTCGTGGTTGGACGCACGAGATTAGATCACCGGGCGAGATCTGATGATCACAAGGCTTGGCATCCAATGGCTGCTGCTACACATGGGGCCTTCATCTTGATCGAACGACGATGGATCAAGATGGACGAACATGGACGAAGCTCGCGCGCAGAGAGCTTCGATCAGGAATAGCCGGTGCCTCTAGCCTTCTTCGTCGCCTCAGACGGTCTCTGTACGTGCCTAGAAGGACCCCGCGTCTTCTGATGGTCTCTGCTTGGACCCTGGAGGTCCCAGTCGTTCAGGCGAGCTCGGGGAAGGGGAGGACCTCCAGGAACCTCTTCCTGGAATCAATCAAGCCCAAGAGGGCTCCTTGTACGTGAAGACCCGCACAGGAAGAACCAACGGATCAAGGCGAAGCTCCTCGACCTGGTGTTTGAAGTTTTAGCACAAAAGACGAAGGTGGGCGGCGAGGTTCCGGCGAGCGACGGAGGCGAACCTCGATTCGTGGAACGACGAGGGCTCTAGTTGATCAGGGGTGTGCGAATGATGGAGAAGGCGATAGGGAACGATATGGGAGCGATACGAGCGTCGGAGGTTAACTGGAGGGCTCGGGAGTCATCGCCAGAGCGGAGCTCCGGCGAACTACGACTCGACCGACTCAAGACGATTCACTTAAATACAAGCTAAACTAACGACAGGAAATGAACGCTGGAATTAAAATCTACCTAATAAAAGGAGAAAAAAGGTGCTCTGATACCTGGTGGGAACCAGGGAGCGTGGCTTCACCGGACCTCCACCGTGGGTGCAGCTCCCGCCTCCTCCGACCGATTCAAGGCGCCAAAGACCTCCTCCTATCAGGAGGAAACCTCCAAGACCGAATACGAGGAAGGGAGAAGGCAAAGACTGACCAAATTTGAGAAGGAGTTGGAGCTACTTATTTATAGACCGCTCTGGGAACCCTTATTGACCGGCTAAAATCAAAGGATCTGATGAGTTTACGAGCAATCTAAGAGGTTGGCGTGATTGTACAATGATCCAGGAACAATTCTTGTGAAGGAAGCGAATTCGATCAATGGACGAGACGTCCATAAAAAATGCAAGAAAATCGAGGATTCACCAGGTCTGACGGGTCAAAGCTGCAGATGGGATAGTTGACCAGAGGTCAACGAAGGCTACGTTGGGATTGGTCCACGTAGGGCGCTACAGGACAAAACATGGATTTTTATTCGAAAATAATTAATTTGAAATAGTAAATGATTTTAGTATTTTTTTAGTATAAAAAAATGCGTATTATTTTATGTAGTATTTCAATATGATTTTTATTTATTTTTTCGGCTTTATTTATTAGTACTTAATTTTTATGAGTGTATTTATAGGTATATGTACCTATGTTTTGTGTATTTTTATTTTGTATATTTTATTTTATTACTCTATTTTCTTATTTTATATACTTATAACTTATTTTTGTGAGTCCAAATATATTTTTGTTTGATTTTTATGAGTTTATTTGCACAATAAAATAAATAGGTATATGATTTATATAGGTATATGTATAGGTGTTTTGCCTATGTTTTGCATACTTCTTTTTATTTTAATATATATTAATGAGTTTTATTTTTGTTGTGTATTTTTAATATAATATATATGATATTGACAAAATTCTAAAAATATGAAAGAATAAAATAATTAAAGAATATAATTCTCTTTTATTTATATACATAGGTATTTCATCTATGGTTCAGCATAGTTTTATTTTACTCTCCTTTTTCTTTTAGGTTTAATTTTAATGTACACTTATGTTATAAATAATGCTTACAAAATTATAAAAATATGAGTTTGTAAAATAATAAGTAATGAATAAATTGAATATTTTAATCCGTATTATGTACAAAAGGGGCCCAAAACCTATATTTTGCACAGTAACTCCAATAAATATAAAACCACCACCATTAAATAGTTCATGAAAAGCTATATACAATTAGAGGTGATTTTCCATGTTTTGAGTTTTTATTTGGAAGATATGGTCTGTGAAGTTTGGTTTCTGGCTTTTTATTCTGGGTATAAAATGTACACTATATATTATTTTTGTACAAACTCAATTTTATATTTTTATTTACATTATTATCTACAACTTTTATGAATAAAGTTTTTTTATTTGATGAATAAATAATTGGATACAAAATAGGTGTCAAAAATGCACAAATCAAGAATGAATAAATGAAATATTTATTGTATTCTTGGCCCTTATCTCCCCCTACTTTATTCCGTGTCGACCAATTCCATTGTGGACTTGGTCTCAGGGTTAGAGTCATAAAATATTTGCAATATTTTATTCTTTTTTTCTTTTCTTCTCTTTATTCTATAATTTTGGCATTAAAAACCTTGCTTTACGTACAATAAATGTATTGAATAATGAATGCTATTATAGAAAAATTAATGTTATTTACATGCATTAGCTAGGGTTTTCAAGGCCAAAATGATAGAATAAAGGTGATGAAATGGAGATTCATCACCGACCTATCTAAAGGGATAGCACTTCAAGGAGTTGAGGAAGTGAATGCTAAAACTGCTTTCCCTTGGGCATCAGTTACGAGAATCCGAGTGTATGCTAGATGTGTACAAAAGTCAGATGTCTTTCATGCAGTGGGAGTAGCTATTACTAATCCTACTATGGAAATAAAACACTTGATTGCAGTAATAACAATATCTTCAAAGATGACAAGACTTAGAGATAGTGATTTCAAAGTCTTATCTTCAAGAAATTAAGACTTTATAGATAGAGATCTAAAAGGTCTTAACTGCGGATACCTTAGGAGATAGAGATCTCCAGGAATAAGGGTATTCTGATAAGGATAATGGAAACACTGGTTATAATAATAATTGAGTTGTAGTGTCAAGGATACTATAACTAACAAAATTGGGTATTGGTTGCATAAGATGCAACATTCTCATTGGATGTGAGCACTGTTACTAGGAGATATGCAAGTGTCGTATAAGGACTTGGTGTAGTCTCTTGGGAACAAAGTGACTGATCAGCTCACCTAGCTATTTTCCTAAATAGCATATGATTGTCACATGAGTGTGGGTTTAAATTATTACCCCATTAATGGCTCTTTGGGCTAATGGGAGATTGTTGGACATGCGAGCCTACGGTGAGCCATTATGCAATAAATTTCATTGCAAATATCATTCCTCAATCAGAAATGAATAATACCTAATTTGCATAATAGGTCCCTTTCTACAATTAGGGTTATGTACCATGGCCATCTTAATGATCATACAGCTGTTGATTTAATTATTAAATCATAGAGGCTGGTACTTGTATGAATATCTAAAGAGTTAGATTGAGGACTCATCAAGCACCGTCAAATGATTATTAAGAGAGGATCTCCAACCTGAGAAGGAGATGGCAATCCTTTCTCTGAAAACTGATATCTGACCGACCTATTGATGCAGGTCCTCTGCATAGGAATAAAGACTCAGAGGTGTCAGATTAGTTACGTCAAAGAGTTGACATAACAATATCGAGATAACCAGAGTCCTATGTCTAACACGATATAGGCATGCATCCTCTGACCAGAGACATATGTGTTGCTATATGTCTGAGTATGTATATTTGGTAGACCAATAGGTTGATGACCTAATCAAGGTCTATATACCGAAGCGTTGGTGTGCATACAAGGGCATATGAGTAATACGATCTCTCAAAGGGATCATACAAGTTCATTTACTAAGCCGGAAGACATGAGCTCACTCATGAGATATTGGGAAGATCAAATTCCGTGCACGATCGTCTCACCTTAGAAGCTTGACTGAATTTGTAGGTTTGATATATGCTTTTTGGAAAGTATATGGTCAACACCTGGGTATGATATATGCTTTGGGAAAGTATATGATAGATACCAACTATCAATAGTCAAATGAGAAACTTAATGATAAATCCCTGAAGTGGACATTGTAAAATAGATCCAAAACTTCGAGTTTATTCTGGGTCTTCCAGTATGCAGGATGTACAAGTATTAGGAATATCTAAGGGTGATGCGATCATAAATGATTGTATAACCATGAGGCTTCCATTCCTAGGGAGTGATGAAACAAGTCTGGATTTTAGTGACTCCTCTCAGTAGAGGAGTAATCTTATCTTGGTCCAAATGTTGGACACTGATTTGAATGTGATTTAGATGTAATGAGAATATTAGATTTACGGTCTTGACTTAATCAAGCATCTATGGGAGGTTCGTAAGATCTGTATTTGAGATGTGATATCAATTTCAAGTCACTATACGTGGAACAATACAATTGCCCTATACTTATCTCCAAGTATCAACAGAGAAAGTGCATTATCTTTGAAATAGTTCAGGATAATTTCATTGTTGATATATATATCCGAGCATTGAGAAAATTGATAATTAAATGTGATTTAATTATCACGAATAATATGAATTTGATTCATATTATAAGAAGAGTTGTCTTAGATAATTGAATGTGATATAATTATCAAAGATATGAATAATGTAAATGTGATTCATATTATTTGGGCACATGAGAATAGAGGACCTGAGAAGTATTCTTGGATCATGTGGTTTCATCGCATGATTTTTTTTTAAATTCAGCTGCCTCGAGAACCTAGTACGATCAGTCGCTCTCGATCGTATACGATGCGATCTTCACGCTTCCGTGATGCACTTAAAGATCATACCATATCCTTCAAATATCACCATCCCTTCTCAGACAGAAGATTGTTTTATTAGATAACCTTAGATGATGTTAGTTGTGTCCTCAACTTAACTCTTTTCATCATCAACTATATGATATACAAAGTGTCCAAGGTATGTAACCCAAATCCCAAAGGAGTCCTTATTAATAGTGTAGACTCGAATTCTTCATTTCATATACATGTTGATGTAAGTACAGTAACATTTACTACTAATGGATCGCTAGAGAATTAAATGTCCAATATTCTTCCACTACTCCTCAGTGCCTTTCTTGAACCTTTCTAAGACCCTTATTCATCTTGTGTTGGTCAAATGACTCTTGAGTTAAAGTCTTGGTTAGAGGATCAACCATGTATCAACAAAGATGATAGTAATATCACTTCATTTTTATATCTAACAATTATGCAATAGTTCATATCCATGTGTTTTCTTTGATATTGCATGGATTCCTTTTCTTGCGCACAACCACACCACCTCCTTGTTAGCATATGATGTGGTTGTATGCTCGCCCTCTATCATTGAATCAATTGTGATGTCTTTCTTCTTGCCTCTCAATCACATAACACCATTCACCGTGAAGATAAACCCAGAAGTGATTTATGTATCATCCACATTGGAGTGAAAATCTGAGTATATTATTGTCACAAATATAACTATCAAGGGCTAATCTGAATGTGGTCCATGTTATTGGACATTAATTAATATGAGTATTAATTCATAATAATTAATATTTATAGGAATATCATTCATATATTATTTTCAAGGTGCATGTAAATATGATTCACATAATGTAAACAAATATCAATTGGATTACATTTTTTATTGGACTAATTATTGAAATTATTTGTTGGGATGTTTTTATAAATCTCAAAACTACTATTTAAATTATATATAAAATTAAATGTGAAGTCCTAATTGGAATTGAAATAAGTGAGCTCCATGGTGGGTCCACCATGGACGTCCACCATGGTTGGATTTATTTTGAATGGTAATATTGACAATTAGTTGTTAACTACAGTTTTGAATCAATCATAGCCATTCAAATCAAATCCAATGAATACTATGATAGACATCTATTTTAGGAGTAAGAATCCTCAAGGGATGTCCACCATTATATAAAAGGAGATGCTTTGCCTCTTTTCCCACAGTTCATTCCATTCATTCATCTCCAAGAGAGAGCCAGTTGGCAGTACACCCCATATCCTTTAATAAGCCTCAATTTTCCCCTCTTCTTCATCTGCATTAGCTTGTCCAATCATGAGAGAAGACGTCTTCTTCTTTGCGCTTCGCGCATGTGAGGAAGGAATCAATTTCTTACACCAAAATTAGGAGATAGAGATATAATTGATCTTCATTTTTTTATGGACTTCTTTGAGGAGAAGTAGATATCCAGTTCACGAGAAGTAAGGCGATTCATCGTCATGTCTGTGAGAGAAGCTTAGTCGGATCAGACTTGATTCATAAGGTCATTTCCTTTAGAGACTCACACTTCAACATGTATTCCTAAATACTCATGTAATTATGCAAAATGGTTTGAAAAAGATTTCCTATATAATGTGATTTTACATTATTTATTTTATTATATGTTTTATCGGTTTTCATAGCATGAACACCTTTATTTTCAAATTTGTTTTTCTATTTCTGTGTTTCCACGATGTGCAAGATATGAAATCCTTCACTAATATGTAAGAGGCTTCCCCAGATCTTTCCTCTCATAGGTATGGGACAACCATATTTTAACATTGATCATGATCCCAATATCATTTTCAATGATAAGGATGTCATCTACATAAAGCACGATGAAAATAATGGTGCCCCCACAAAGCTTCTTATATATGCATTGTTCATCTAGATTCTGAACAAAATCCCATAAATAGATTTCTTTAGCTTGCACACTTTCCCTTCCTTGGCTATGAAGCCTTGAGGTTGTTCCATATAGATATCCTCTTTGAGTTATACATTTAGGAATATGATCTTACCATATATCTGTCAGATGTCGCGGTCAAGATATGAAACTATAGCCGTCAATATATTGATAGATTTAAACACGACCATATGAGAGAATGTTTCATCATAACCAATGCCTTATCTTTATGTGTATTCCTTAGACACGAACCGTGTCTTGTGAAGGAAGGAGGTTAGGCCTTGTGCATCATAAAAGCATTATGATTGGATCGTATTCGATCTAAATAAACTTGTCATATGAGTTACGATATCGGTACAATTTAAAAAAATTTGACGGAACCACATGAATTACTAACCATTCCCAACCTATTACATCAATATCACATGAGTAAGGACATACTTTTGAAGCATTATTGTGATCCTCGAGTCTCTAACGGAAGAAGCATCCGTCCAAAGTCCGATACGATGGAGACATCACTTGTGGGTGCGGGAATGGATCATGTGACTCCTGCAGCCCAGCAAAACAATATCATAGAGATGGCTCCTAATTTTGTCGATTGAAATCCCTCTTAAAGAGCATAAGGCATAGAAGATGAAGATCATCCATACGAGAACAATTGAATCAATACAACAACATAACAAAAGGAAGGCCACAAAGGGGACATCCCGACGTGAGGTGAACGGCCCTGGGGCTAGGGGATGGCCATAGGGTAGGGGGAGAGAGGTAGTAGCTTGTGTAGAGAGAGATTAATCTCTTAACAAAATCAGTAAGAAATAATTAATAAAAAGGAAAAATAAGAGGATACTCGTAAATCGATGGGGACGTGGTTGTTTCAATCATGGTCATCCCACCTTTTTAGGGCCTGTTTGGTTGCTGGGTTGGACTAGGTTGGCCCAACCCTGGTTACTATTCACAAGGGTACATCCTCCTCACAGATTACTATTCACCCATCCCAACCCAGCCCAACCCAACCCAGCAACCAAACAGGCCCTTAGGGATATCTTTTTTATTATGGTTGTAATCTTGCAACAACCATATCTTTATTTGTTTATTAAATTTGAAATTCAGTTAACATTGAGCAATTAGAAATTATTTGTGATAATTGCATATAGGCCATTAACAAATATAAATCATATTCATTGGTCTAGAAATAAATGTAAATCATATTTACATTTATTATATAGAGTGAATTCAATTCACACAGATATTAAATTTGCGAATTCTATTTAAAATCAAGTAATAGAGTAATATGGATTTTATCTACGCTATTCATGAATATTGTGGATAACACTGTCACATTAATCTTATCTATGATAATTAAATCCACTTTGATTATATTGTAATTCTCTCTATGTATTCCCAAAAATAATGTTAATCTTATCCACGTTATTCTTGGATAATGGTGGATAACACTATATAGGAGAATGTTATCCAGGATAATTAAATCCAATTTAATTATCCTAAATTTCTCCTCTTTTTTAATACTCAGGTCATGTCTCTAATGGAACAATACTTAAGCTATGTCAAAGATAGTATACTTTCTCAGCAGATCCTTGGAGATAAGGTTAGTGTGGTTGTAAGTGTCATGTATAGTGACTTGAATAATGAGATCAAAAATCTCATATCCAGATCTAGAAGACATCTCACAGATGTTTGATCATATCAATGTAAACAATCTTCTCATTGTATCTAAATACAATTCAGATAAATGTCTAACTTGTTGACTAAGATTGGATAACTAATCCACTGAGTGAAGACACTAAAATCCAAACAGGTTTCATTAGTCCCTCAGAATGGAAGCATCATTGAATAAAATTGATTAATATCACATCACCTTTGACCATTCCTAATAATTGTTTATCGTCCATACTATAAGAATGTGATTAAAGCCAAAGTTCGGATCTCATTTGAACTGTCTAAGTTTATCATTCAATCATTGGGAGTTGGTATCAAATATGTGCTTTCAAAAAATTCATACCTTCAAATAATATCCCATTTCCAGAACAATACGACCATTGATGGAAGTTGGTTTATCTCAATATCTCTGATGTGAGCTCGTGTCTTCCAGTTCAATAGTGAGCTTGTATGTTCCCTTTGAGACATTGTATTACTCATATGCCCTTATATACATACTAGAACGCTGATGTATATACCTTGACTAGGTCATCAACCTAATTGCCTACCAATTAAATGCACATACTCAGATATATAGTAACACATCTTTTTTCGATTAGAGGATGGTGTCTATATCATGATAGTATATGACATAGGTCTTGGTTATCTCAATTTCAGTACCTTCAAATCTATATTCCTATGCAGAGGACCTGAATCAAGAGGTTGGAGTAAGAATTGACATCTCCTTCTTAGGTTTGAGATCCTTTCTTGATAATCACTGGAGGTGTGATTGAGCCCCCAATCTAACCCTTTATATACTCAATATTGTATCAGCCTCTATGATCTAACCTTTGGATCAACAATTTGTATGATATCAAGATTACCATTGTACATAACCATGATTGTGGTAAGGGACCTATTATGCAAATTAGTTATTATTTATTTCATATTAAGGAGTGATTTGTAGCAACTTTTGTTTCATAATTACTCACTATGGGCTCACATGTCCAACAATCTCCCACTAGCTTAAAGAGTCGTTAATGGGCCAATCTTTAAACCCACACTCATATGCTAAATATAAGATATATGAATAAATAACACAAATAGCATATTAGTCATATTGTTCCGAGAGACTACGCCAAGTCCATTTATAGACTTGCATATCCCCTAGTAACATTGGTTGCATCTAATGCGAATGTTGCATCTTATGCAAACTATATTCAATCATGTTAAAATAATCGTAGCGCCTTGCATCTTGCTAATATTAGTCTTTGTTACTGTAATTTAGTAGTTAACATAACTTATAAGGTATTTGTATTATTCTTATCAAGATAACTTTATGTGTGGAGATCTCTATATCCTTAAACTAAGACATAGTATTATGTCTTTTAAGGTTTTTTAGATAAGACTTTGAGATCACTATCTAAACAAAATCTTAAGTCCTTAAAAATTAGACTTTGAGTTCACTATCTCTAAAGTCTAATATCCTTAAAGGTGTTTTTTTATTACTGTAATCAAGTGTTCTATCTCCATGTTAGGATTGGTAATAGTTTACCAATTACATTAAATGGCTGATATATGGATTTCGTACATATCATGTCATACACCTAGTTTTTTATAACTGGTGTAGAAGGACATGCAACTATAACATCCACATTCTCAATACTCTAAGATTCCATCACTTTAGACATGTAAATACCATATCTTATGAGAATGAAGCCTTCCTTGGAATTTACAATGTGAGATATGTCCAAGATGTATCCTCAATGTGACAGGCCCAATGCCATTTTTTTCTTTACGTCTGGAAAAATTCAGAACTAAGATCCGAGAAACATTATTGAGATCTTTTATTTCAAAGGTATGGGGTGATGAGATTATAAAACACTTTTCATCATCCTTATATCATTCCAGATGATTAGGATTTCGTCTACATTTCACACGATGAACACAATGGCACTTCCACTAAGCTCCACATGGTTCATCAAGACCTTGTATGAAATCATAACCTTATGATTTCATCAAATATGATGTTCCAAGTATAAAGATCTTGTTTGAACCCATAGATGGGATTCTTTAGCTTGCTTGCTTCGCTTTTCTCAACTATGAAGAATGAAGACTACTTCATATGAATATCCTCGTTGCGATATAATTGATGAATGCAGTCTTGAATTCCATATTTTAAATGTCATAGTCAAGTTGTGTAGCTATAGTTAGCAATACCCTACTGGGAATAAGCATGGTAAGAAAAGAGCAACTCTCATCGCAAGTGATATCTTCTCCCCATTTGTAGCCTTTGGCCACGATCCATGCTTTGACGGTCTATATCGTCTCATCAGATTTCCCTCTTTTTTCTTGAAGATCCATTTACATCCAACGGATTTGACCCCTTTAGATGTATCCTCAAAGGTCCATTAACAACATTTATGCATGAAGTCTACTTTAGACATTATTGCTAAAATTTATCTATCCTTATCATTATCTTTTATGGATTCAATGAGTTTCTTTACTTCATTCTTATCTTTAATCTTAAGGAGGTCATCCTCCTAAGAATCATATCCTTCGAGATAAAGTCTTTAAAAATCTTAAGGTCATAAAATAGGTATACAATACCGTCCTTTACATACCCAATAAAGCAATACTCTGTAGTGCGAGATTCTATCATATTTTGCATGGAATTTGGTTTAGTATGCAGTATTTACTGTATATCCTTAGATATTTTGAGGTAGTTATGTTGAATCATCATTAATCATGTCAACTTTGACCTAGTTGTATCTCCATACAACTCCAACGAGCTGAGGTATTCCTAGAGGAGTGAGATGGGAAAAATATTTATTTTCTATAATATATTCTTTGAAGCCATCTGATAGGTACTAGCTACCATATTCAAATCGAATTGTATACATTTTCCTTCCAATTTTGGTTCTCAACAAAAATTGTGAAATCATTAAAAGTTTCAAAGGTTTCTAATATGTAAGTAAGAAATTCTACACCACAAATGTTCATTAGTGGATATCACATATCATAAATATGTCCATTACGGTATGGAGGGTCTACATACATCAAATGTAATAAAATGTAATAGGTCTTGAATACCTATGCATATTACGCCCTTCTCAGAGAAGGGTGCCCTGAACATTCTACTATGAATACAATATTCACAAATAGGTAAACTTTTATACAATCTAACCGTATATTCCTTTCTAGTATATTAATCCGATAAATAGACGCATTTTCATGTTTTAATGCTAGATCATTGTCAAATGATATTCATCCTCTTTTAATCTTAAAGTTTTACTTTCTAGTATTAGAAATGTCAATGAACCATTCATTATTATTCTAATAGAGTCATCTAGATGTTAAATTACCTCTTGAAATATATCCGTCACAACTTTGTATGATAGGTTTATCTCAGAATGTATGTCTATTTTTAACAAGTTTAGAAATAAACCATGAATCCTTTCTAACATATAGGTCATAGAGACATTCTTAAAGGCAAGAGCTCTCCCACTGAAATTTGGTACTCTATCTATCCAATGATTGTTGCAACATTTACATCATATCCGAAATGGATGACTATCAACCTTTAGATCAAGTTCATTAGTCTTCTAAAAGATGTGTAACCGATTGAAAATGTTAGTAGAAGAACGAGATACAACTATCCAACTTTCTCCTCATCCAACAAGTAAGTTGGTTTCAATGATGAATTATAGATGTAGGATATGCTGATGTACTACCTGAGTCCTCTAAGGATTATGGATATAGTCTGGATAGTCATACTTTCAATATATGTACTTATTGCAATATTTGCAGTCATCCAACTATTTGGATGTCATGAGTATGGAAGTCATAGAAGTACAATCAACTCTTTGAATTCCCTTATTATTATTATTATTATGGGTTAGGTTCCAATCTTCTACTACTCTTCCCTGATCCTTAAACAACCATTACTTAAGATAAATGCTCTCTAAGTTAACATGCCCTCAAAGGACTTCAACATAAGAGTATTTCAACATTTATACTTGATTCATCCTATTCATATTTTACAAAATTATAGAGCATCATGAAGAACTTGGTAGAGATAGTAGAATGATGACACTCATCATATCCATATCCATCTCTACTCTTAAGACTTTGGTTCAGCCAGGTAGTCAAACATTTGAGTATATTATCTCCTATGGAGCCACGATAGTGCATAATATATTGAATCATGTCCTTCATAGTCAAATGTTGAGATCACATATCTTTGGTCAAAACATATCCTTACGATTTAGAAAGAACTCTTGACAATTATGATCAACATCGGTCTGCCAATTTCAAAGCACATTCGTTGAGATATCAGGACTGTAGCGAGATACTAAACCCTTAGTCGATGTCCTACTCCTATTTATTTACATTCATCATCATTATGAGGAAGCCTCTACATTGTAACCACATACATTATATGTTCAACTACAACTACTACATCTTAATAATGAGTCATATCCACGATATTGGTTACTGATGAATCTATGATTCATCACTCTAAAAGATAAAAATGAAGCTTTGTTCCCAAGTCATTATTGGAGAAGGTGGGTGCATTTGATGAATCCGGCTCCCTTGTCTGACCCACATAGATTCCGCCTTCTCCAATAATTCTGGGTGGTTCCTGAGATCACGGTTCGGACTTCGCGAACCACTTTCAAGACTTCCCGCCTTCTTCAATAATCCAAGATCACTATTGTCTCAATCTGGCCATTTTGGATGGAAATTGATTTCACTCCATATACTTCTCCATCCTTAATGAAATTCTGTGTTGACCTTAACATAGGACAATTCTTCCCATCAGGTGCTTCTATTCAGACTGATCGAGTCATCATTACATATGCAGATCAAGAGCCCCATACGGAGCCAGAAATTCTTTCAGAATCAGATATAGGGATGGCTCCAGCTGGTAAAGAGAAGGGACCTTGGCACCAACCACAACTACAATTAGGCCAACAGCTGGATCATAATGCAATGAATGCCTAGCTTATGGCATTCATACATGCAATCCAGCAGTAATTTACTGACTAGGCATTGGCCCAAGTCGCATTCCAAGATATGTTGAATGATTTGAGAAGAATGAGAGACAATCCTCAATGAGGAGTAAGAGAAGAGGAAGACAAAGAAGATGGAGCCGGTGGAGATCTGGCATACGTGCGAAGAGGAGAGAGGTCTAAGTCGATTGTCAAGGAGTCTTACAACCCCGAAACTGGACAAATGACTTGGTGGATTCAGATCTCAACAGTTAATGCACACTTTGAGTTGAAGCCTCAACTCTTGGATCTTCTTCCCACCTTCTACGAGAATTCTAATGTAGAATCATATGTCCATCTTCAATAATTTGGATGCATCTATGCAAGGTTTGAGATTCTAAAGATTCTGATATACTATGGTGGTAGCCATTTTATCAATAGAGAAGGGAAGAAGCTGACCCAGGAATATTGCATTGACCATCGTGTCGCTTCTCCATACTACCCACAGTCCAATGGCCAGACAAGATGTTCAAATAGAGAGATTGAGACATTTCTCCAGAAGCTTGAGACATTAAGACATTTCTCTAGAAGCTTGTACATCCCGATAATAAGAACTGGTCTCAACTGCTCGACTTGGTTAGTTGGGCCTATCGGACAACGTACACGTCACCTTTGAGAATGTCTCCCTACCACTTAGTCTATGTAAGCTATGTCATTTGCCCGTAAAATTAATCACAAATCTTTCTGGGCAATTAATGTCTGCAACTTGGATTCCAAGAAGGCCGGCAAGAACATAAAGCTTGATCTAAATAGATTACTAGAATTCATAGACTATGCATATGACAACATCCTAATGTAGAAGGAGTAAGTCAAGATGTGACACGACAAGCATATACGTAGCCTGGTCAGTAGGTTTGGTTGTTCGATATAAAGTTGAATTTTTTTCTCGAGAAGTTGATCAAAAGCAAGTGGTTAGGGCTGTTTGTAGTGAAACATGTGCGTGACAATGGAAGTATTATGATATCGGGTTTGTCAGCTGGCGCACAACCTTTTGTGATCAACGAAAAGTTATTGAAGCCATATCTCGAGCACAATACATTCTTGTTCGTTGTTGATTCAATAAAGATGGTCTATCATGATGAACTTCAAGCCTCAATATCCACAGAATCAACGAGCACACAAAAATCTTTGTGATTAGTTAATCTTTTTCTTATGTTCGAATTCCATTCTTTCATTCTTCTGAAAGTCACTCATCCCATTCATCGTTGTTATACTTAGGATATGGTTCATCCTAAATATAGGGGGGATGCATGTATAAGACTGTTCATTCTTTGACCCCTTGCATGTGTCCTCAACTCTTGATATTTTGTCTATAGTTGAGGATATTTTACCCTAAGTATATGGGGAGACAGGCCAAGCCGATGATTTTATTCGTTTCCACCCTCGACCCTCTATGCTTTGTATACAATCTGCTATACCTATGAGTAATTGATCCAAAGTATAGGGGGATGGTCGATTTTTTATTCTTCATTTTGAGTCGGCCTAGTATAAGGCTCTTCTATATTTAGTACGAGTTATTCTTCTTTTTTCTTTGACATATGAGGACATAGTTCAAGCTAAATATAGGAGGTCGTATATATGTTGTATATACTTTAGCCATAACTCGTACTTTCATAATTTTAATAATATGGTTAATTAATAAAAGTGAAACACACATCCAATTCTTTGTATTTACGGTTAATAAGCTAGTTAAAAATGTCCTTGTGATGCTGACCATAAAGATGATACCAACTGTCTGAAGTCTACTTTATGGAACCAGAAACATTCTATCTTGAAGGAGGGTCGAACCGATTTAAGGGAGATGATATACGAGACAATGGGTCTATGATCTAAAAATGTTTTCGATAGGCCCAGCGCAGTGGTTTGTGGAGATATAGCTTTTAGGGAGGGCGAGATGAGGATGTGATATAATGTCCGTTGACGATGAGATTCATGTGAATGCCGAACATATGTTATATGCTTATGTATTCTTCTATTATTTTTGTTCAATTATCATCAATCATTTGCATCTTCTTATGTTTTTCTCATTGTGCAATTCGACGCTAAAATTGGGCAGAGGTATGCATTGTTTGCCTTTTATAGACATGATTATGAGATTGATTCTGTTATTAATCCTTTGATATTTTATAGACATTCCCTGATGTCCGAGAACCGGACGTCAGAGAAATCACTACAAGGAAAACAAGTTGTGGCTACAGAATTATACCTACGGATGTGGGGTTTGTGGCCATAGAATTGGGCTCTGACCACACTACGTCGTGACCAGTAGCCGTAGCTACAAGTCTCGTCGCGAGAATTCTCTAACCACGAATATGTCGTGGCCACTACAAGTGACCACAGAACTTATCGTGGCCACAACTCTTGTATGAAGACTTTGGCCCAGATTGTATCTACAAGAAACTAGTGGCTACGGAATTATCGTGGCCACAAGTTTCCGTAGCCACAACTCATTTTTCTTGTAGTGTGAATAGATATATTCCTACTGCTTCAATGTGCATGTTTTGTTGCTTGATGTTACATTTTCATTATGTTTCATACCTTATCTTTCTGCATGGTTCAGGTCAATTATTTACGCTACATAGAACATCCGCTCACGATGCGATTTATGAACCGATGCGTGATAATTATGTTGGATTGTAGTTATGCTTAACCATGATAGTAATAGTATTGTTTTTAAAAGTTGAGGTTAATTGATGGTTCTGGAAGGCTTCGGTAATCGTTAAATAATAGTATACGTGTATAGCTGTCGACGTAGTGCACAATCAATGGGTTACTTGTTCTCTGGTTGTACCTCCTTATAGTTATGGCAACAATGCTACTGTGGATTCTATTCAAATGTTTTACTTATCAAAAAAAAAAATGCTACTGTGGACGTTTGATGGATAGCATCCTAAATCAACTGATTGATCAGGTCATACTTAGCGGTGAAAGATTTAGAATTCATTATATGTGAAATTGGATGTTAAAATAGTGGAAACATTTAAAGGGGATATAAACGAAGATGGTGGTTCTTATATAAATGGGTGCTTGGTTATGGGATAACCAGGGTCAATGTCTCAAATTAGAATACCCAGACGTATATATGAGACTCAATAGGATTTTTGTCTCCATTTGTCATTTATTCTGATGAATCGTCTCTTATTCCTTTTTGGCTTAATGGTTTTTTTTGTGATGCATTCTAAATTTGTGATCGATATGCAAAGCTGAAAGATCGCCTTTTTCGCATCATTTCCATCAAATGGAGGGGATTATGAATCCACTAAAATAATCCTCATGAAATGTATCGATACAGAAAAAATGTACAGAATTACTTATGTTATGTCTACATTACAAGGAAAACATGTTGTGCCTACAGAATTTTACCCACGGATGTGGGGCTTGTGGCTACAGAATTGAGATGTGGCCACAACATGTCGTGACCAGTAGTCGTAGCTACAAATCTCGTCACGAGATTTCTCTAACCACGAATATGTCATGACCACAACAAGTAACCATAAAACTTGTCGTGGCCAGAACTCTTGCATGAATATCCTCCTTATATATTTGAAGACTTTGGTCACGGAATTGTAGCTACGAGAAACTAGTGGCCACACAGTTGCCGTAGCCACAATTTTCCGTAGCCATAGTGCTAGAGAAAGGATATTATACTATATTTGCATTTTAGATTCTATATATGTGGAAACATACATTATATTCATCATAGAACACATTTCTATGTTGAAGTTGTGGCATACTAGAAATTTCTATTATAAATGTCATGCAAGCTAGCTCTTGAAGCACAATAAATGTTAGAAGTAACTAACTTATATGCCTTATCATTTCTATTTTCTTCCAAACCGAAGAAAGAATACCAAGTAACTCCCAAACCTATTATACTATAAATGTTAGAATCATGTATCCGCAAACGAACAGAAATAAGGATAAAATCCATATCCTTTGTCCTTCCTTATCCCTTATTCCTTGTAAGCTTTTATGCATACAATTGGTAAAGACTAGGTTATATGCAGCTGCTTCCATAATAAATCTGTATATTATTAAAGAATAAAAAAAAGAAAAATCACATACGACAAAAAGAAACTAGACCAGGAAATATCTTCCCGATATTGTACATGATCTTTAATAGGAAACATGGATGACAACTCAAACTTTAGAAAAACTCCCGGTCAATCTGAATGGTTAGAAAGAGACCGATGTCCTGTGAGCTGTCTTCACTACCAACCCAGTCGAATATTGGACCTGGTCACGTACAAATAATGTATTGGATCACATATATATTAGAAGCCGAGAGCTCCAGCTCTGGCTCATTCACATGCCATCTCTCCCTCTTTCTGTAGAAAGATGGTGAGGAAGCCATTCTGCGACAAGGAAGGTCTGAAGAGGGGGCCATGGACTGCAGAGGAGGACAGGAGGCTCATCACCTTCATGCTCACACATGCCCCATGCTGCTGGAAAGACGTTCCTCATCTTGCCGGTACTACTCGTTCTCTTTAGAGAATCCTATTCACGACCGATTAAGTTGTATTCATTTTGCTGAGATCAAATTATGATCGATCGATTGATCTGCAGGATTGCCGAGGTGTGGGAAGAGCTGCAGGTTGAGGTGGACCAACTACCTGAGGCCAGACTTGAAGAGGGGATTGCTGTCGGAGTCCGAGGAGAATTTGGTTATTGACCTGCATGCCAAACTCGGCAACAGGTGCGTAGATACACGCATGCAGCATATCGATCGAGTCGTCTGTATTTTTAAGAATGCACAGGTCTGATCGATCGTTCTGGATCCCATGATCGCAGGTGGTCGAAGATCGCGAGGCAGCTACCGGGGAGGACGGATAACGAGATCAAGAACCATTGGAACACCCACATAAAGAGGAAGCTCAAGAGGATGGGGATCGACCCCATGACCCACCAGCCCATCTCCCAATCAGTAGCCTGCACTGGTCAGTTTGGAACGGGTCATCATGCAGTCGACCAAGTTTCACCAACTGATCTTGGCTCTGTCACGGAGAAAAATAACTTCAAGATGCAGCCTTTGTTTGATCCTACGGCATTGTTTGTAGAAGTCCCTTTGATGCAACATGACGAGTTCGGTGGTGCGGCTCTGATCACACTCAGCCCTTCTTCAGTTTCATCAACTTTCAGTTCTTCTGCTTTCGATGATCCGCTGCGTGACATGGACTTGGTTGATTCCATGTTTGACTTCAACAGCTTGGAATTTCTAAGTTTCGAAGAGGAACTAATGGTGGATCCTCTGGTGCAGTACTATGGAGGTGGCAGTGGGTTCTTTGATGAAAATTTGTGGCAGTTTGAGCTGTGCTGAAATGGATAACTTCAGCTTCTCCCCACCCCCATTGGCTGTATTCGAATGTAAGGAAATAATTAATAAGTTGCAAATGTATCATAGATAAATAATGTCCAGTTTATGTCCTGAAAATGAACTGCGTTGATATGTTTGCACGGTGACTGGTTTCTAAATAAGTCCGAATCTGTTGTTTTCTAATATCTGCGTTTAGGACCAAAAAATGGAGTTCTCATGTTCAAAAGCTTTAAGTCTGTGTGCAGTATAAAAAACTTATTGAAATATTAATTCGAGATACTGCCTTTCTTTGCATCCGGATTATATTAATTAATTATATATGGAACATCGATATATAGCTTTAATAAGTGGAAGTTCGGTCAAACTATATCCCAGTATCACAAAACGTTGATATGACCTGTTATTATTATTGCGACTGTGACAACGGAATTTCTGTCATCACAAAATTTTGCACTGTCTGTGGCAAAAAAAGAAGAAGAATATCCTTTAGATATTATGATGGAGATTTTGCTATTTAGCTAGAGCCATCACTGCCACAAATGATTTTCTTTTATTTCTAAAGAATTAATATATGCAACAGTCGCTCGCGGAAGGAATAGTACGGAACAAAAAGTGACAGGTTCATGTCTTAACTAACCGTCTCAAATGCAGCAATATCGAAGTAAGTTGCATAATCTTTTTTTTGGTAAGTAAGTGTAAATCTGTGTATTACAGAAAAAGGGGGGGGGGAGCAGATACAGAAAATTATGACAAAAACTTAAGACAGAGGGGGCCGAGTAATGACCCCAAATAGAGCCTCAGTCCCTGCATTACAGTAGTAAGGTTGAAGCCTGAGGAGAGCAAAAAAACTCAAGATACTTCTAACTGCATTTGATCCGAGATACAGTGAAGTTGATTTCCCCAATTGTGCGCACTGTCGACTGACTGCCATTTGAGGACCATAATCGATTCCGATCTCGCCAGATGTGCCAGACCACAACCGCAAGCAAGGTAGCCGCAGAAGAGCGTGTGCTTGGGCAGACAAAACGAGCAATCCATTCGAGCACATCCATGAGGTGAGAAGCTTGAGGTGGCTGCAGAGATAGAGCAGCACAGGAGGCCTGCCATACAGTGGACGAGAAATAACAATCGAACAGCAGGTGGTCATGGGATTCCGACCACGAGGAACAGAAGTTACATGTAGCAGGTATATGCAGCCCTAAGGATAAAAGTCTGTCAGCAGTGGGTAGCCTCTTGAGAACAGCACGGTAAAGGGTGAAAGCGCAACGGGGAGGAGTTCGACGGTCCCAAACGATAGGGGCCCAGGAAACCAGCAAGCCCCTAGGACGGAGCAGATCAAAAGCGGCCGCAAAGGAGAAACCCCTATGGGAATGGACCCATATGAAGGGGGGAGCATCCCCACTAATTGCATTGCGAATTTTGGGTCTAATGTCCAGCATTCGGCGCCATAACCTGGAAGCGGAGGGGGAGGCCTGGATATCCCAAAACGAACCGGAAGTCAAATATTTCCTGCGCATAAAATCGGCCCAGATTGACGTTTCCGCGGTAAGAAGCCTCCACACCCAAGAAGCGATCATAGCCTCACGAAGGTCAACAAAAGATTTCAAGCCCATGCCCCCTTCAGACTTAGGGAGGCAAATAGAAGCCCAGGATATATCGTGGCGCCTTCTTCCCCATAGGAAATCTGCACAAATCATATCAAGCTTTTTGACATTCGTGGTTGGAATGAGAGCACCCGCAATCCAAAATAAGTAGACACCCCGGATCACTGTGTTTAGAAGCTGAGCACGCCCAGCCATAGACAGAGAGGAGGTGCGCCAACCATTAATAAGTCGCCTGATCCGATCTTCCAAACCTCTAGAGTCGCAACACCTCCAGAAAGAAGAGGCAAGAGGAAGGCCGAGATAAGTAGAAGGGAGAGCTTGCTGCAGAATTCCCAATTGAAGCGTTGCGGTGAAATCAGGAGATGCCCATTTAGATCTGAAAATTTTGCTTTTCCTCGGATTCAATTTCAAACCAGATATTAATTCGAAATTGCAAAGAATCTCCTTAACCTGATTGAGAGAGCGAAGGGAGCCCTTACAAAAGAACAGAAGGTCGTCCGCATAAATCAGATGAGAAGGTGCCGCAGAATGACCCCGGCCCATTGGAAGGAATCTACCATCATTTTCAGCCAAATCAATTAAGGATGTGAGGGATTCCATTCCAATAGTGAATAGAAGAGGGCTAAGAGGATCCCCTTGCCTTAGGCCGCGAGTACCCCTGAACATACCATTAGGAGAACCGTTAACAAGAATTGAGAAAGATGTGGTAGTAATGCAGTTCGCAATCCAGTTAATCCATTTGTTACAAAAACCCATAGCTGAGAGGGCATCAAGGATGAAGTTGTGATCAATAGAGTCAAATGCTTTGGATAGATCGATTTTCAAGCAAGCTTTGTTCCGAGAAGACCTTCTATCGAAACCATGAAGAACTTCATTAGCCAGACGAATGTTATCACTGATTAATCTGCCCTTGATAAAAGCTGTTTGATTGAGGGAGATGAGGTGGGGTAGGACGGCTGATAATCTGCTGGCCAATAACCTTGCAAATATCTTATAGATTACGTTGCATCCCGAAATAGGCCGATAATCACCAATGCCCGCCGGTGTTTGAACTTTTGGTATAAGGGTGAGGAAGGTGTGGTTAACCTCCCTAACCATTCCGCCACCATTATAGAGGAAGCGCATCGCGTCATTGACATCATCCTTGACCAAGTTCCAGTGTAATTTGAAGAAGTTTGCATTGAAACCATCCGGCCCCGGGGCTTTTGACGAACCGATGGAAGATAAAGCATTCCAAATCTCTACGTCCTCAAACGGTCTTACCAGCCAGTTCCTAGCATGATTAGTAAGGCAACGTTTAGGAGGCGGCGGCGCGGGCCTAACATGGTCCGAAGCTGATGGAGAAAGTAGTCCAGTGAAATACTCCACTGCTGCTCCCGCCACATCAGAGGCCCGATCAATGACGCAACCCTGCTCATCAATGAGCTGCATAATGAAGTTTCTGGAGGTTCTGACACGAGCATTAAGGTGAAAAAAACTTGTATTACGATCACCAAGATTTAGCCAGTCAATCCTGCTTTTCTGCTTCCAAACCGATTCGAGATCTTCTTCCAGGAGCAATAGATATGCTTTAACATCCGCGTCCAGCTGAGCCAGAATAGGGTCTAAAGGATTGTCCGCAAGATAAGATGTAATTATTTCATGGAAAGTCTTTGCACTTTTTGACTCATCCAGGACATTTGCTTCCTTTGAAGCCCATTCTTTCAAGGCAAGTTTAACATTTTTAAGTTTCCGGGCAAGGCGAAAAAGGGGATTACCACGAGCAGTGCAGTTCCAGCTTCTTGAGACGACATCATGGTAGCCCAACCTGTTAGTCCAGTAGTCGAAAAAACGGAAAGGGAACCGCTTCGAAGATCTAGAACCGAGAGCCACCACCAGAAGAAGATGGTCCGAATGGGGGAGCGGAGCGTAGCACAGTTTGGCTAATGGCAGAGTTGTTAAAAGAGCATCATTGACAAGTGCCCGATCAAGGCGAGCCGCAATCCGATTCGGCCCCACTGAGCAGTTGTTCCAAGACCAATGATTCCCAGTGGCCTCCATATCTGAGAGTCCACAATCGTCAAGGCAGTTATTGAAATCATTCAGCGAATTTCTCGCGGGCGCGCGGCCACCAATCTTCTCGGAGGAGAATCGCACTACGTTAAAATCCCCCAAAACTAGCCATGGGCCATTTACAAAGCCTTTAGTCATACGAAGATGTTCCCAGAGGTCTCTACGCAGTCTGGGGCAATTCTCACCGTAAACCACCGTGAGATGGAAGCGAAAGCCACCAAGGTTGGTGCAACACAGTGTTAGTGCCTGGGGGTGGGCACCAATCTGTATACAACCCCAAGTACTTGAATTCCAGAGCAAAAAAATTCTCCCTAGTGGGGTGTTATTGTGTACGTATTCCCAGCCATTGGGAATTGCCTCAGAGAAGGTACGCCTGTTGTTAGGCCTGATCTTAGTCTCTACTAAGCCAATTATTTCCGCATTTTTGGACCGGAGTTCCTTCAGAATGGCAGCGAGCTTACGGGGCTTATTGAGCCCGCGAGCATTGCAGACTACCACAGACATAGAAGATTAGATAGAGGATTGCTTGGGCACTGAATGCCCATTGTCCTTAGAGGCGGCCTTTGTAGGCTTCTTTTTTTTGTGAGTAGCGGTAGACCAAGCCTGATTAACTTCCGCAATAATGGGAATATCCCCAGATAGATGAGAGGATTGGTCTTCAGCCTCCAGAAAGGGCCTATTGAGGTCAATTGGATGAGAGGAGGAGCCAGCAACCATAGTAACAGGTAGTTTTTTTGTGGAGGGAGCCTTCCTCTGAAGCAGGTGCCTTGTTCCAAAAGCGAAAGAAGAAGAAACCTTGCTTGAGGTGGGGTGACGCCTGTGATGCTTAGGGGAGGGAGGCGGTGCAGGGGCCCCGCGAGCAACGGAATTCCCCCTGTCGCGGCGCGGCGTCTCCGGAGCATCAGCATTAGCATTATCGAGCGGCGTCTCTGGGACATCAGCATTACCGTGCAGCGTCTCTGAAGCATCAGCATTACCGTGCGGCATCTCTGGAGCATTAGCAGAGCCGGAGAATGGAGGGCTTTCAGAATGGACGTTCCCCGTTGCAGAAACCTCCCGAGAACGTTCTTTGCCGGTAACCACAGTGGAACTGCCTGAGATTTGCTGCCTATAAGGGCATTCCTTCGTTCTGTGCCCGAAGGAAACGCATTGGGTGCATGTAGGAGGGTGCCATTCAAGCTCAACCCCAATGTTCAACCTTTTCCCGGAGAAGAAAACAAGGGGGACAGAAGGGGGTATTATCTTTGAGGCATGAATGGATATACAACATCTGGCATACCCGTCACTATGCCCCGAAGCCGTCGCGGCGTCCATAAACAAGGGGGTTCCCAGCAGGCTGCCCAATTTATTTAGAATGATTTCCGATGTGTGGCCGAGGCTCAGACCATGGAAGCGAACCCATAAGGGGAGCTCGGCGAGCATTTCCTTCTCAAAGCAAACATCAGCTTCCCAACGACGGATTGCCATGAACCTTCCTTGGAATAGCCATGGGCCTCCCGTAAGAATCCTTTGGCAGTCTTCCTCACTCGCAAGCTTGAGATAGTAGAAGCCGTTCGGTCGGGGAATAAGCTTTGCCTCGCCTGATGGCCTCCAGACCCTATGAACAAAGTTAGAGAGCAGCTTGAAGAACGGCCGCTTGCCAAGGACGTAGAATACCAAGGTATTCTCCCATAATCTATCCAGCGCCCCAGCCTCGGACGCATCGACGAAGGCCACCTCTTCCCCCTCCATGAGGACAGGAGGAGAGAAAGCCAACCTTCTTGAACGAGGGGGGTCTGCCCGGGGCACACCGCAGATATCCCGCCATGACGGAATAGGTAGGGGGAGGGCAATGTGGTTGGGGTTGTCAAAGGAGGGAGGGTGCTGGGGGAAAGGAGGTGGTTGAGCCGCAGAAGGCGGCGGAGGGGGAGGAGGAGGGGGGGTGGACGAGGAAGGATTAGGGTTCATTAGGGGTTCATTAGGTGGACGAGGAAGGATTAGGGTTCATTAGGGGGAGGAGGAGGGGGGGTGGACGAGAAAAGCAATAGTTGGGTCCTTTTTATCAAGCTCTCGTGCTTGATAAAGTAAGTTGCATAATCGTATCGAAAGAAGTTAGGCTATGTCACAAAATGGTACTTTTTATCAAGCTCTCGTGCTCTTGGGGTACATCTTATGTGTCTTTATTCTTAGTATCTTCTTACTATATAGATATGTCGTAAAACCATGCATGCATCCTCGTGCGAACTGCATATTATTAATGCATTTTTCCTTTTTTTGGTTTCCGTGCTGATCAATTTCGGTGTACTAGATGATGATAATATTTAGGGCATGTTTAGTAATATGGTTGAATTGAGTTTGAGTAAACTTTTTTCAAGTGGTTGATAATTGTGAGAAGGCTCAACCAGTATATGATCCAAATGCATTCCATAGATGGATCTAGACCGGCCCGATTGCGTGGGTGGAGCCCACCATAAGGATTTTTAAGATCTGTTTACTGTGTACCAATATATATGTGTATTTTGAGGTAAGGCATGTGTTATTTGGGAGTCTTGTTACGTGAGAGCATTGCTGATGAATCTGATATTAATTAACTTAATATTAAAAAGTTCACATGATTTCCTGAGCAAAAACACCAATAAGCTCACATAAAATCATAAAATGATATATGCAACAAAAACTGACTAACTGTGTAGAGAGAGCCACCAGGCCGCACGTGACAGATGAGGCCATTAGAGGTCGAGGTACAACCACCCCTCTTCGTCGACGAGACCCAAAGGAATGCACTCCGCTTTGTTGCAGCTGATCAAAATGAGCCGGCAATCGAGCAGAGGTTCCTAACGCCCAGTCTTGGAGGGCCTGCGATGTCCAACGAGTCAGATCCGGCAATCGTTGTATCGACCGCTCTCGTGGTACTCGGAATATATCTCAATCAATCAAATCAACATCAAAACACAATGTATGACAATGTAATGCAAAATATGTGAGTCAAAATTTATTTTTATTTTAACTCTACAAAATATGTGTCTAGTCTATAAATGTAGAGTGTCAAACCACATAGTGCAATGTGGATAAGGATAATTATTGTCTATTAATAAAAATAAACTACAATTATTTTGTATTTTCTACTTTTTTAGTTTTTTGGGGTTTTAAATTATATTTACTTTTAATGATTTTTTATATTTTTATATTTTTTATATTTTATAATTTTAAATTTCTTTTCAATTTTGTAATTTTTAGTTCCCTTTTCTTTTAAAAGATACAATATGCATATATATATATATATATATTAAATTGTATATTATAAATACTATATATGATATACATAATCAATATATAAAAATCCAGGAAATATATACATGTACAGTCTTTTTTAAGGTTTTAAATATAAGTATAGGTTTTTATAATTAATAATAATAAGTATAATAATGACATTAGTATATTTAGTATAAATTGTCTGTATAGGATTTTATATTTATAAATATAACTATATATACGAAAAGCGAGAAAATCTGAGTCGCTAAAATGAGCTGACAATTCAGCTTCACTCATTGTTGAGGAGACTACTCAAATTTCTCCGCTACTTCAACAATTAACCCACACAGATAATCAAGTAATTAAGAGCAAGAGTTAAAATTTATTATACCCTACTAAAGATGTATAGTGACAAGTAAGTAGGGGTCGAATACAGGAAACAATGGAGTAGAGCATGCAAGATAAAAAAATATCAAAGCACAACGTGTCTCTCAACACTTAGCCAAAATATGATTTCTGTGGGGTTTTAATATATTTTTTAATTTTTTTCTATTTAATATTTTACTATTTGGTTTTTCAATTTTGTCTTTTTATTTTTTTTATTTTAAAATTTTGTATTTTTTTTCTTTTAAATGAGTAATATGGAATATAATAGACTATATATAATAATAGATAATATAGATATAAATATAATAAAAAATAATAAAAAATTATCGATTTAAATATTTTTGGTTTTTAAATAAGTTTTTCCTGTTTTTGTAAAATTTTATGAATTTTGCTAATTTTTTATATAATTTTTAAGTTGAAAATAGCTTAAAACAGGGATAAAATAATAGGCCAAAATTGAAATGGAAATTAAAAATATAAAATCAAGACTAAAATTTTCCAAATAAATTTTAATATATAGATAATAATATAAATAATATTACAAAATAGAAAATACTATTTGGGTGGTTTTTTAGAATTTTTCAGATTTTTATAAAGGTTCTTGGGGTTTTTCAAATTTTAAGAGTTTTCTTTTGCTATTTTTATGGATTTTTGGTCTGAAGTTGTAAAGTAAATAAAAACACAGTATATATATTTTGTAATTTTTCAAAAACTTTGTATATTTTTAGGTATTTTATACCATAGATAAGGAATAATTGGGTTCTTTTTTATTTTTATAAAATAATTAAAGGTACTAAATTGCAAATATGAAAATATGACATCAAACTACAATGCAACAACTATTTTTTTAGGATTTTTTCGAGCATAATAAATACTTAAAAAATAGAGAAAATAAAAAGAAACTACATTCTAGCAAGGGCATTTTTGCAATTAAATAAAACACGAGGGTCTTTCTGCAATTTTACCAATAAGTTAAGACTGGAATAAAAAGATACAAGACTAATACTAAATACATAAAAGTTCAGGGGTATGCCTGCAAAATTCCCACCTCATGTGGGAGGTCACGTGAGGTGAGCTGGAGTGGACTAAATTGTAATTATCAGGAGTTTGGCAGTGTTTTTGTAAATATTACAAAACCTAATGAATGATAGTGGAAGGTTTAAATACTAATTAATAAATACACAAAATGTGTTGGGTTAAATAGCAAAATACCCAACTCAAGGCGCGGGCCAACGATCGGATGGTGCTTACTGGGACACGTGTCGGCTCCACGTTGCACGATACCGCTTTGTGTCCTGCAGCCGTGATTAGATCTTCAACTCAGTTCGAACGGCTACGTCTCCGGAGATCTGACGGTATGTGGACGATATAGGATTCCGGAGATCGACGCCCAACCATGCTCCTAAGGAGCTGATTCGTCTCCTGCTGTCACTAGGAATAAGGGTCAAGAATCGAACTTAGGTTTAGAGGGCGAAAGAAGGATCAAGAAGTCAAGGTTGGATGGATGTGTGATTTTATACAGAGGGTGGTGAAGGGTCCAAGAACGAGGCGTGATGGGCGCATAAGTGGTCCGTTGGCAGAGGAATTACCTACGCGTGAATCACCAATGAACGAGGTTCAAAAGTGCAGAAGGGATCAAATCAATTTGATGCTCGGATTGACTTGGGGAAAAGCACGAAGATGGATCAAAACCACATCTGACAGGATGCAGTTGGATGTCAGAGGAGTTGACCTTGGTCATCTCTTGATGCGCTCTGGTTGGTCCACGTGGACCAATAAGAAAAATCCATCTAGAAAATATGTAAAAATTCTAAAATAAATAATAAATGATTTTATTATTTTTAAGTTATAAAATAAAAGTTGTTGATATTTTCTTTAAAATTTTATAATGGTTTTACTTATTTTTTAGAGGTATTTAATTACAAGTTACTTTTTAGGAGTTAATTATGGGTATGTCTATCTATGTTTTAGGTCTTTATTTTTATTTTGTATTTTTAATTTTATTATTTTCTGTTATTATTGTATATAACTATAACTTATTTTTAGATATTTAAATATATTTTTATTATATTTTTCTTATATATTATTTACACTTAAATAAATAGAGGTATTAAATGTATAGGTATTTCATCTATGTATTATATATACATAATTTATTTTAATGTTTTATTTACGATTTTATTTTAGTTTTAATATGTACATATAACATAAATAGTATTTACAAAATTATAAAAATATAACTTATAAAAAATAATAAATAATAAATAAAATAAATATTTTAGTCGGGTATATTGTACAATAGGGGTCCAAAACCTAACTTTCACACCTTAACTCCAAAAAATATGAAACCACCTTCATTAAATAGCTTATTAAAAGTTATATATAATTAAAAGTGATTTTGATATATTTTGATTTTTATTTGAGAAATATGGGTCTGTAAAGTATGAGTTTTGGGATTTTATTCAGAGTGTAACTTTTACCATGTATATTATTTTGGTATGAAATCAGTTTTGCATTTTTTATATATAATTATCTACATTTTTCACATTTAAAGTTTCTTTTTTTGAGGTATAAAAAGTAGAAAATAAAATAGGTCCCAAAAGTGAATAAAGAATGAATTAATAAATGGAATTTTTATTAGATTATGGGCCCTTATATCCCCCTACTTTATTCTTTTTTGACCTAGTTGTCAAGTTGCCTAGGTCTAGGAGTTTAGGATCATAAAATAACTTTGGCATTTTATTCTTTTCATTTTCTTTTCTTTATTCTATAATTTTGACATTAAAAACAGTATTTTATACAGTATTTATACAACAAAGAATGGATATTAATTTGCACAAATTAAAGGGATTTGCATGCATTTGCTAGAGTTTTTAAGGCCAAAATGATAGAATAAAGATGATGAAATGGATATTCATCAATATTCTTGAAATTTTTAAAATAAAATGTTTTTTATTTTTAATATTTTTCTCTATTTTGTGATTTTTCTTATAATTTTTGCTAATTTTGAGGTATTTTTAGTTGATTTAAAAATTTCAAAACATTGACTTATAATAATAGGGTGGATTTTTTGGTATTTAAAAAATAGATAAATATTTCACAAATACCCAAAATTATTTTTAATATATAGTACATAATACAAATAAAAATAAAAACAGAAACAATTTTTTAGATTTTTATAGAATTATTACTGATTTTTATACGCTTTTCTGAGTTTTTCAATTTTAGAGTTTTTCCTTTATATTTGTTTTGTGATTTTTGGTCCGGAGTTATATTAGATAGCAATATATGATACATATTTTTTTGGAATTATTAAATAAGGTTTTATAATTTTCTTGAGAGGAACAATGCGAGTCATCTTGAGAGTCATTTCTCATTAGTATTTTTTATTTTCTTGGTGAGAGAGATCTTAGGGCACTTGCCCATTTTTATATTTTGTAGAAGAATGGGTCCCTTAAGGACATCTCAACTTGTACCTGAACTTTGGACATTCTCTTTCTTCGTGGGCCTATTTTTCCGGTTGGTGTTGGGGGACCCTCGTCGAGATTTTCATTTTTCTTTATCACTTTTTCTTTGTTTCTCATGATTTCGTGGAATATATGGTTGAAAAACAAACAATCTAATAGCTCTAAAAGAAGAAATTATCACCGATGTGTCGGTCGGGTTAATTTTAGCAGAAAATTTATTTTTTTCTTATTTATACTTCTAAGCTAGATGTGTATAGTGTCAAGTATGGGAGTGTCGAACTCAGGGAGGCAAATTATTTAGAACTAAGGTAAAATTATAGAAAAATAAAGTGAAATCGATTTCTTAATTTTTATTTATTTTTAGGTAATTTTCTGAATTTCTATTTAATTTTTGAAAATGATTTGTAATTTTTATTTGGTTTTTAAAGTTGAAAACTAATTTTTATTTGAAAATATATTTTTGTTTGTAATTTTAAAAAGACAACACAGAACGAAATATTTTTATTTTATTTTTACTAGAAAGTAAGTAAAAATATCTTCAAAATGATATATTGTACGTATTTTTAGGATTTTTATTGAATTTGTTATGATTTTTACAAGTTTTTATGTATTTTTAATTTTTTATTGGTTTTAATATTTAATTTCTATTTTTTATTTATTATGTAAACTATAGTAAAATATACTATAATTATTATTTTTAGAATTTTTAAAGGTTTTTTAGATTCCTTTTATGTATTTAATTGAGTTTGTTGTATTTTTTATATTTTTAAAAGATTTATTAAAAATAGAAAATCTTTTTATTTTTGAAAAATTTATAATATTGTATATAGTATAGTACTAGATTTTTTATGTATTTTTATTATATTTTAACTAATAGTATTATTTATTTATTATATATAGTTTGCATTATATGATATACACTTTATAGGGGTATAATAGCAATAAACTGGAAACAATAGGGGGTTGCATGCAAATATGTAGAAGTTGTAGGGGTTCATCGCAAATTATTCCAGGAATTACGTGCTCGGTCACATATCTCAGCTGCACGGGGACCTACTTGCAAATATGGAAACGTCAGGGGGGTTAACTACAAAAAGGCCAAAATATCTGCGATGTTCGCGCGTGAAGCATGTAAGTGCCAGTTATCAAGATCTATTCACAAATCATTGAAGCACCAGGAACTTGTACACAAAATGCCCAAAATGTTACGACCTCGTACGTGATGCGTAGTGTACGTGTACCGCTTAACCCCTTAAGCGGTGAGGTGGTTGGAACTTCAGAGCCATCGATCAGATTGATCGAGCGACTGTCAATCAATTTGATCAGAATTTTTTTTCAGTTGCTCTTCCCCAAAACCATGCAGGCGGCGGTGGATGCTTGTGAGAGTTGCGCCTGGGATTCGATGGACTGCGGAGAACTTCACTCTGATCGTCGACAGTTTGAGGTTTGTTGCTGCAGGAGTGGTGAAGCTTCGAGATGCACATCGGCTCGTGGATCACGGCTCAGATTTGCAGGTTCTTCACGATTGAATGGAGCATTGGGTTGTGTAGTTCGATCTAGAAGTGCTTCCGCCGGTGGTGATATCAAATCATTGGTGTAGTTTTCGATGCTGCTTGAAGATGGTTTCGTCTTCTCTGATCTGTAGGTTACTCGCGATTCTGACCTCAATAAAATGATAACGCAATTGCTTCGCGAGGACGTTTGCTTCAATCGCAGGTGTTCAGGATGCTTCAGGAGATGCAATGATGTTTGGCTCCAGAGTTGGATGGCTTCCAGATGTTGGAGACTTATCCCTGCAACCTACAGGATAAGCTAATAGGCTCGAGGAACAAAACCTTGATCAAAGTTTTAGTGTAGACAGGGAAGAATGGATGAACGAGGGTAGATGAGATTTGAGAAGAAGGGGGAGAGAATAGAATCGAGGAAGAACATAGAGGAACTGAGAGGAGATAAAAGAGCTAACTTGGAAAGTGAAATAGATGTAGTCGCCTATGGACGGAGCTCGTGGTGGAGCTCCGTGATCGTGGCCTCAATCGCGGTGGAGGGAGGCTCGGGCATGGCGGAGCAAGGCTGCGCCAGTGCTTGACATCGTCGGATTCCCCTCTCTCTCTCACTTGACGAAAATGGAGCCCTGTCATCGCTCTCTCTCGGAGCTCACAGAGGAAGATGGAAAAAATGATAGATGCCTGGCCGGCGGGGGAGGGAGGTCCTATATATAGGGATCTAAACATGGGGCCCAAGGAAGAGGTTATTGTCATTGGCGGCGGGTCCGGTGACCATAGGTCGTTGGAGGAACGACTGGCCAATGACCGTTCGTTGGGTAGTTGAAGCCACGGTGCAGGAGCGGGCGTGAGGAAGAAGGAACGGGGGAAAGAAGAATAAGAGGAGAGAGAAAAAAGAAGAGAGAGAAAAGAACATTAAGAAAATAAAATTGATAAATTAAATTAATAAACTAAAATGAATAATTAATAATAAATTAAATTAATGACTAAATTACATAATTAATTTTAGGTCACAGCTTCATGCCTTCGGGATTTACTGGCATTTTCATTTAAGTTATATTTTTTTCTATTGATTTTTAGAAATGTGTTAGAAAAGAAATTAGGTTAAATGGAGTTAAGGATAATTAACTAAAAAATCGGGAAGTTTCTATATATAGTACATATAGACAACGAGACCCATGCCAAAACTCACCCTTTTATTCTAATATTTTTGATATTTTTAATAAATAGTATTAGTAACAAAATGAAGTTTAAAAGTTAGTTTGGTCAATTTGGAGTTTTCTATAAATAGTTATGAACCTCGGAAGTAAGATTTTATGTCTTTTTTGGTTCATCATAATTTTATTTTATATTGAACATTTTCTAATATTTTATAAAATAATATATATATATGAATAATTTTCGTGAAGAAAAGATTTTGATTAAAATTTTCTTTTTGATGAATAAATTAGGTGAAATATTTACAAGGTGAAAAATGTGTTTGTGTACAATTAATGGTCTAGGTTTTCTGACATTTTTATATATTAGGATCCTTATCACCTTTACTTATTTATTTTGTCTACCAAGTCAATATTGATCAGGTCTTGAAGTTTGGGTCAGTCTGCATATTTTATATACATCCTTCTTTCTCTTTTTTTTTCAATTTTCTCTTTATTATTTTTTTAGATAAAATAAGTGTTAAATCTATAATATCAATAAATGTTGTTAGAGTATTAATTAATGGAAATTAGTGATTATTTACATTTATTTTACTAAGGATTTTAGCCAAAATGAAAGAATAAAGGCGATGAATCATGGATTCATCATTCCCTTAAGGCGATGAATCATGGATTCATCATTCTATAAATAAGTGAAAGAAAAAAAGAAAAAGGAAAATAAAAGAACTTAGCATGCTTGTTTCTTTAAATTGAATCTTACTTCACCCAAAATTTAGAACTTGGAGTAGGCCTTTGGATTATTAGTGTGTCAGGACTCTATTAGAATTAGGATTTAATCCTCGACAACCCTAAGTTCCATAAATCCTTATCCAGGTTCACCTCAATAGCCAACTCAGATCCACCCATCCATCACGTAAACTTTTTGGCTTTCAAGTCAGATTGTATTATGTGTGAAGGGTTTTAGCTCTTCCTACTCAAAGAAGCGAAGAAACCACCCATCCCAATAATACACTCCCATTAGGCCCTCATTCAGCTACTCGATCCTCGAGGTGGGGGTTATTTCCTTCTAAGGTCAGGTCATGTTGTATCCACAACCGATTAGAGAGAGTAAGAAGAATGGGAAGAGAACTAGAGTGTGATCACTGTAATCATATCTCCTTGTGAAGCCTGACCAGTTTAGGCAAGTCTCCACTAAGATAATGTATGCTTTTCTAAAGCTTGGACCATTCTAGTCATATTTGTATTTGGTGTATTGCTTCTTTTTGGTTGAGAATGATTGTTGCACTGCATAGATCTTTTATGCCCCGATGGATATAACATTTTTTCTTTCCGTCTATTTTTGGGGTCTAAGAAAAAATTGCGCCAGCAGATCCTTCCCTCATATGAAGCTTTATTTCAATCCCAATCTCTCCTATCTTTAGTCAGCGCCACTAGACAAGGATGGAAACACGCCACCGAAATGGATTGCCCTTCGTAGCCCCATGCAAGTTGATCTAAGTGTAGAGTGCATGAGTTCAAAATTGATTAAAATGGAGAAGAGTTAAACGGATGACACCAGGTGTTCTACTTAAGCAAATTCAAGGTGAATTCCGAACATGGTCTCATGGAATCCAAAAAATTAAGTCTAAAAGACTCGAAGAGTCTTAGTTCCAGTTTCTAATAAAGTCTCTTTATAATTAAGTGGATTAAGGCCTAAACCAAACTCCATCCCTCATACTTAGATCCATTCGATTCAAGAATCAGACTTGTTCTGAAAAATGCTAATAAACGCAATAATTTTTATGAAGTAATTTTATGGCTTAAATTTTTTTATGTAATTTTTAAAGAATTTTGCAAATTTTTACCGAGTTTTAAATTTGTTTATTTTTAGGACCATTCAAAAGAGCCAGTGGATTAATTCAATTTACACGAATTTACATGTATCATGTACATTTTACAAAGAATTTTATTCAAATTTTATATACAAAATTATAAGGATTTTATACAAGATTTTACAAGTATTTTACAAGTCTCGAATAATCAAGGATTTTATCTAAGTATTTTACAACAACTTTTATATACTTTTTTTAAGATATTTTTTTTATTAAGACATATTTACGGTTTTCTTTCGGCTTTTAAAACCAAAATATTTACAACCGTACTTTTAGAGAGCCATATTATTAAAAATACAATAAAGCATGAGCTATGGTTTCTAAAGTATATATAGAATATATATATGACACCCCCTATACATAGCATGAACTATGTCCTCATAGTAACCAAAGAAGCGACAAAGGAAGACATAACTCGGGCTAAGTATAGATTGGTGAAACGATTTCTATACTACAACGACTCAAAAGAATAATGAATAAAAGAATAAAAGAATAGAAGTCAATCATCTCCTCAATACTTAGGATAAAATAATCCTTAGGATAGCAAACTCAAAACCGAATATGATCGACGCCAAGAGAATGTACACAATCACCGACTCAGCTTGTCCCCCTATACTTAGGGTAAAATATCCCTAAGTATAGAGAAGAATATCAACAGTTGAGAGTCAAGAAAAAGAGCAGACGATACAAAAATAAAAAGCAATCAAAGGCGATATGAGCGATATTACCTCTATACTTAGGGTAAAGCACATCCTAAGTATAAGAAACAACATGGGTAATAAAATAGAACGATGTGAACAACATAGTGTCTACTCCCCATGTACTTAGGATAAACTACATCCTAAGTATAGCAAAAATCCTAAGAGAAATCTAAGGGTGTAAAATAAACGGAAGAAAGAAAGAATAAAATCAAAATTATGTACAAAGGAAAAAGAGTGAACAAATCAAAACGAACTGTATATGCTCAAGAAAGCTGAAGATTGACCTTCTTGCGCGACCTAGGAACGATGTAATGTACAAGAGAGAGGTCGACATCAGGGTCATCCTCAGAGATATCCATATCTAAATTAGAGGATCCCTGACCTAAGTCGACCAGTGAGGAGTTGTCCAAATGACCGAAAAGATGGACAGAACTGACCTCTAAAGGAATGCACCACAGTCTCTGAATCATTGTCGTCATCGGTACTGAGATATGAAGATGAAGAATCATACTCTAACATTATATCCTCAATTTTGTGTGACTGCAGAGACATTGGTATCGTGTCTGAAGTAGATGCGAGAAAGAGGTCAAACTCTATTGCGATCTGATCAATCTCCTCATCAACTAAGCCCTCATCAAAGTCTATCTGAAGAAATGGCTCATCATTCTTGCTATTGGAAGGCTCAAATGAAGGATCTACAATTGAAACGGGTTTGACCTTTGAAGTACGTGCCACTAGCGGTTTTGTGTCAATGACGTAGATACTACGGATCTTGTCAACACATCTCCAAACATGTGTTTGTGGATCACCAAAGGTTTCACTCTCCAATTTTTCCTCTTTGGAAAGGAACTATCGGGTTTCATTAGAATCAGAAGGGATGGGATCGTGTTTAATGTCAGTCATAATCCCATATGTCTATGTATTCGATGGCTTGGAAGTACATTTATCTTTTGGTGAAGTCCCTATCTGCTCGGAACTTGGCACTGTGCTGCTAGGAGGAAAGGTAACACTATCTGACCATAGTCAATAATAGCCTTTGCTGCATGCAGAAAAGGCCAGCCAAGAATGATGGCAGCATCATGTGATGGTACTGAAGAACTAGAGTCTAAGACAACAAAATCTACAGTGAATTTTGTGCCTTGTACCATCATAACGACGTCATGAAGTATACCCTTCGGCCTCTTGACCGATCGGTCTAGTAACTGAAGATTCATTCTGGCTCACTTGAGAGGCCCTAAATGAAGTGTTTTGAGAAAATGGAAGGATAAAATATTCACTGACAACCCGTTGTCCAATAAGGTGTGCTTGAACTCGTGATCTAAAATTTGACAACTGACAAATGGTGCTCCCATGTCTTTCTTTTTCTTTTTGGGAGATCTATGCTAGATGGTGTAACATGTGGCAATAGTCAACACTTGTTTCTTAGAGCAATGATTATACATCTTCTTCCTTCTCGGTGTGGTATGCTGCTTCATGCATTTTTGATGAAGAGGAATGCAGAGTAATGCCTCCGAAAGAGTGAGCTTGATCTGAATTCTGTCCACCATCTCTTTTGTAAACTCTAACTCTTGGTTCTTTTTTAGATTTTCTAATTTTTCTCCCTTCCCTAGATTTAGAGCATCTGGGAAGGGTATCTGTAAATCCTATGTAGTCATATGTATACTCGAAGGATCAGAAGAAGAGGGAGAAGAAAATCTTCTTGTTAAACGGAGACTGACTCCATGAAGAATAGAAGATCGAGATCTAGCAAGAAAGTCCGGAGTAGTCTCTTTATTTTTATTTCTAGATTTTTTCTTTTTTTTTCATTTTTTTGATTTTTTGCCTTCTCTATTTGGAGAATTAAGCCGAGTTTATAATTTTGAGCCATTGCCTACTATATATTCTTTTCTCCTAGATGTTTCAACAACTAGAAGTTGCCTCTGATCATCGTAAGAACTCAGAATACAAGTACTCATCAACTTAGAAGTCTGTTGCAGCATAAAATTGATCCTCGCTCTACGACGATGCTGGCAATAAAATCTCGGAATGCGTCCACGTGCTCTCTATGATATGCAGTTTGCTCATGGATCAAATGGACAAAATGATTGAATGTGGGACCATCCATCTCAGGATTCTCGAAGTAATGTCCCACCTCCATCTCGGGCTGCTAAAGACTCTGAGAATATGCAAATGAGTCCAAGGTGAATTGCTCCTGAGGTGGTTGCTCATAGCACTGGTCGTGATATGGAAACTAAATCGGCTGATATGTCGGCTGAAACATCATGGGCTCTCGCTCGGTATCTTGGAATACCTGAAGAATAGGTATCCAAGGTTCCTGAACTGGGAAGCATGTATCCGACTCATACTTCGACTGAAAACTCAATGGAATATGTATCTCTTTGAGGACAAGAATTCTCTGAAGCTGTCTCAACAACCTTTCTCGATACTGCCTCAGTGTCCCCCATCAACTGCCTAATGCGTAATCCCTAAATCAGCAGGAGGTTGATCGCATCTAAGTGGCCTGGCATCTCCTTCGTGTGTCGTCTTGACATCATAGATATCTCCAAAGAGAGTCCAAAGTGAATCCTCATCAAGACTGTGGTGTAAACTGCCACACGAGGCATCGACCAATGCTTGTTGATCTGCGGTCATCCCCTTGTAGAGGAACTGAGCTAACTCCACTTTGGAGATCCTGTGATCTGGGAATCTACTCAAAAGAATCTGAAATATGAGCCGCAAATCCGAAAGTGGCTCATGGGGATCATGTGACAACTCTCTTATAATTGACCGCATGAAGTTGGCTGGCTAATGGGGTAAAATTTCCTAAGAAAAGATGCTCCAAGCGTAACCAAATTAGCTCGCTCCTCTCACAAACGTCGGAACCATCTCACGACTCCGTCCTTGAGTGTCAAGGGAAAGGTCTTTATCATCGCATCCTCAGGTGTAATATCCAAACAGAATCGAGTGATGCAAATCTCCTCAAAGTTAATTAGATGCTCATACGACTCCTCGTGCATCTTTCCATGAAATCTCGACAGCAATGACACAAAGTCTGAATCAATCATAAAGGTCAGTAGTCTTGATGTCGAAACTGACTCACCTCCAAAAGAGGATGTAGGCTGCTTCCTCACTCTCGTCTCAACAACTCGTGGACATGAATCTTTCATCTGATCTGAAACTGGCTCATGGGTCTCATACATTTGCTCATTTGTCACTGTTGTATCTGAAGGCTGACTCGATTGAAACAAAGAGCGGGGGATAGAAGCAGATATAGAAGATAAAGAAATAAAAGGAGATGATTCTTCAAGGTCGGAGTCACACTCGAAGAAGGATGGATGACTCAACTCTTGTTTGAAACACGAGATGTCTCGAACCGATCTAGATGAACGGGTAGGTGCACTTAGAAGCTGTGCCGTAAGAGTCGTCCTAAGAGATCACCTACCCATTATCATAACTCAAGAAAATGAAAAGCTGACCCTAGACAAGATGTGGACGACGAGTGACTACGAAAGATCTCAGAGATTAGACTCACACCATAAAATCAAATACAAAGCAATACCCCGAATTCAGCAACACAACCCGACGATGACTATAAAAGTTTGGTCGTTAATATTTTAAATTTTAGGTTTAATTAGCAAAGCAAATCTTTCACAAATTAAGTGAGATGATAGGTGCCTAAACTTCCTTGAAGATTATCCCGAGTCTGAACATCTAATCACAAACTTTCAGCTAGTATGGGAGTAAGTAATGGACCGCTTCTGGCAACCCGTTCTACTTGAGGATGGAGCCTTACGTAGTCTCCCCTAAACGTCCCACTCTGCTAAGGAAACCTGGATCGTTTCTGGCTATCCGAGAGTCCCCACTGAAGAGTAGAGAAACCAACTGTCATATCCGTAGTCTTACGAAAAATTCGAGCTTAGGTTCTAATCTTATGGGTCGTCCCTCACTCAAAATCTGGAAAGTACCTTCTAGTCATTCGCTGGGGATTGTTCTCCAAAATTATGTGAAGTCCATTATGTTTATTTTTAGAGTCGAATATATTAGCAGACACTATTTTAATTTCAGGTTATCACTTTTTTGAGTCTTTTCAAGAAAACGTCCAACGATTTTCTTTTTTTATTTTTTTCCTACATGAGAAAGCATACAACTAGGTTGCGCATCATAAATCTACCTACAGAAGCGCAGACAAAGTAAAAACGAACAATCCTAAACAAGCATCTAGATTCTGAAAAGCTACGAAAAACAACAAGAAATCACGATGCGAAAAAGCTGCAGTGGATTCCCTGCTCCACCGAGTGCACGACACTCGGTGAAACAGATCCCAAGAAGAGGTACAAGTCGGTATGCCCTTACGGGGCCCCTTCTACAAAATAGAAAAATGGGCAAGTGCCCTCAATCTTTTTAAAGAAGTTAATAGAAAAATAAAATCAAGTCGGCTTTTTGGTTCTCATCTATGCAGCTCGAAAAATGTGATGCACAAATCAGAAATAAGAAACCGTGAAGTAAAAAAATCAATAAAATAAAATGTCAAAGAAGATGAAGAAACCATAATCCTATGTTTCTACGATCTACCCTCGCGCTCTCCCTGACAATAACGCCATCTGAAAAACGTGACTGACCGAGTCGTCTCAGAGTAGACAACTGTTCTTGGTCTGATCAGTCGAATTTTACTAAAAAAACTATTTATTTTTAATTATTTTAAGTAATTTTTTGAATTTTTATTTAATTTTTAAAAATGATTTGTAATTTTTATTTGGTTTTTAAAGTTAAAACTAATTTTTATTTGAAAACAGATTTTTATTTGTGATTTTAAAAATAAAAAATAGAACGAAAAATATTTTTATTTTATTTTTATTATAAAGTAAGTGAAAATACCTTCAAAATGATATGTTGTACGCATTTTTAGGATTTTTATTGAATTAGTTATGATTTTTACAAGTTTTTATGTATTTTAAACTTTTTTTATTAATTTTAATATTCAATTTCTATTTTGTTTTTGATTTGTTTTGTAAACTATAGTAAAATATAGTATAGGTATTTTTTTAGAATTTTTAAAGGTGTTTTTAGATTCCTTTTATGTATTTAATGGTGTTTGTTATATTTTTATATTCTAAAATTTTATTAAAAATTGAAAACTTTTTATTTTTGAAAATTATTATAATAATGTTAATAAATATATTTTAATTAATTTCATTATTATTTATTATATAAAGTATGTATTATATGATATATAGTTTATATGGGTATAATATCAATAAACAGGAAACTATAGGGGGTTGCGTGCAAATATGCAGAAGTTGGAGTGGTTCATCGCAAATTATTCCAGGAACCATATGCTCGGTCACATGTCTCAGCTGCACGGGGACCTGCTTGCAAATATGGAAACACCTGGGGGTTAACGGCAAAAAGGCCAAAATATTTACGATGTTCACGCGTGAAGCACATGAGTGCCAGCTGTCAAGATCTATTCGCAAATCTTGGAAGCACCAGGGACTTGTATGCAAAATGCTCAAAATTTTATGGCCCAACACGTGACGTGCACGTGCACCGCTTACCCCTTAAGCGGTGAGGTGGTTGGTACATCAAAGCCGTCGATCAGATTGATCGAGCGGTTGTTGATTAATCTGATCATAATTTTTTCCAGTTGCTCTTCCTTAAGGCCCCGTTCGGTAGGAGAATAAGCAGGAATAAGGATGGAGAATAAGGGTCTATTCTCCGTTCGGCTGGAGGATAAAAATAAGGAGAATAAGGTGAAATAAAGGTAGGTAAGGTAGGATAAAGATAAGAATAAGAGTGAAATAAGATGAAATAATGGGGAATAATCGTACCATGGAGAAGCGTGTTAGGGGCTTATTCCGCTTATTCCATTCCTCCTTATCACTTCGATCTGATCGTTGACAGTTCGAGGTTTGCTGCTGCAGTAGTGGTGAAGCTTTGAGATGTCCGGCAGCTCGTAGATCACGGCTCAGATTTGTAGGTTCTTCACGATTGAACGGAGCACGGGCGATGTAGTTCGAGCTAGAAGTGCTTCTGCCGGCAGTGATATCAAATCATTGGTGTAGTTTCCGATGCTGCTTGAAGATGGTTTTGTTCTCTCCGATATGTAGGTTACTCGCGATTCTGACCTCAATAAAATGATAACGCAATTGCTTCGCGAGGACGTTTGGTTCGATCGCAGGTGTTCGGGATGCTTCAAGAGATGCAATGATGTTTGGCTCCAGAGTTGGATTGCTTCCAGATGTTGGAGATTTATCCCTGCGACCTACATGATAAGCTAATAGGCTCGAGGAACAAAACCTCGACCGTAGTTTTAGTGTAGATAGTGGAGAATGGATGAACAAGTGTAGATGACATTTGAGAAGAAGGGGGAGAGAATAGAATCGAGGAAGAACAAAGAGAAACAAAGAGTATATAAAAGAGCTAACCTGGAAAGTGAAATAGATGTAGTCGCCTATGGACGGAGCTCGCGGCAGAGCTCCGTGATCGTGGCCTCAACTGCGGTGAAGGGAGGATCGAGCACGACGGAGCAAGGCTTTTCCCGTGCTTGACCTCGCTGGATTCCCCCCTCTCTCTTGGTCGACAGAAATGGAGCCCCATGTCACCGCTCTCTCTCAGAGCTCATGGAGGAAGATGGAAAAAACTGGTGGATGCCCAGCCGGTAGGGGAGGGAGATCCTTTATATAGGGATCTAAACATTGGGCCCAAGGAAGAGGTTGTGGTCACCGGCAGAGGGTCCAGTGTCCGCAGGTGAATGGAGGAATGGCCGGCCAACGGTCGTTCGTTGGGTAGTTGAAGCGGGGCGCATGAGCGGGCGTGAGGAAGGAGCGGGGGAAAGAAGAAGAAGAGGAGAGATAAAAAAAGAAGAGAGAGTGAAAAGAAAATCAAGAAAATAAAATTAATAAATTAAATTAATAAACGAAAATGAATAATTAATAATAATTTAAATTAGTAATTAAAGTAAATAATTAATTAAATGTATAGAATTAGTAATTAAATATAATTAATGAATAAATAAATACTTAATTAAATAATAATTAATTAAATAAGTAAGTAATTAAGTAAATAGTTAAATAAATAAATAAATTTTTATTTTTTATTTAATAATAAAATATAAAGAATGACATATATTAAATAAAAACAAGGGTACATTATACATTTTATACCAATAGGGTCTCAAAATCCATATTTTGCATATTCCCTCCGATTTTAGTGAAATCAATGTCATTTGGTAGATAATCCAATAAAACAAACTCTAAAACTGAGTTTGCCTAATTCGGAGTTCATATGGCCGAGTTATAAGGTCCAGAAATTTTAAGTCACAATTTTGTGGCATCAGGATTTATCGGTATTTTCACTTGAGTTATATTTTATATCTTTGTATTGATTTCTAGAAATGTGTTAGATAAGAAATTAGGTTAAATAGAGCCAAGGATAATTAATTAAAAAATTGGAAAGTTCTACATATAGTACAAATAGACAACATGACCCAAATGTCAAAACTCACCTATTTTATTCTAACATTTTTTTGATATTTTTAATAAATAGTATTTGTAATAAAATAAAGTTTAAAAGTGAGTTTTGCCAATTTGGAGTTTTTTATAAATAATTATGAACCTCGAAAGTCATCTTTTACAGCTTTTCGGTTCATCATAATATTCTCTTTTTATGTTGACCAATTTTTCTAATATTTTTATAAAAAATATATATTTTTATGAACATTTTTTGTGAAGAAAAGATTTTTATTGAAATTTTCTTTGTGATGAATAAACTAGGTGAAATATTTATAAGGTGAAAAATATGTTTATTACAATTAATGGTCTAGGTTTTTTGATATTTTTATATATTAGGATCCTTATCTCCCCCTACTTATTTATTTTGTCGACCAAGTCAATGATCGGGTCTCGGGGTTAGGACCAGTCTGTATATTTTATATACATCCTTCTTTCTCTTTTATTTTGCATTTTTCTCTTTATTATTTTATTTTGGATAAAATAAGTGTTAAATATATAATATTACTAAATGTTGTCAGAATGTTAAATAATGGGAATTAATGATTATTTACATGTATTTTACCAAAGATTTTAGCAAAAATAAAAGAATAAGGACGGTGAATCATGGATTCATCAATGGTGCATGCTTGTTTTAATAGACGGTTAATATAGAACCTACTACCTTAATCTACACTTAAGCATATTTTCACATGATATGAAAATCAATCAATTCTTATGTTAGGATTACCTGCTTAGAGTATTTTGATGGTATTTTGCATGCATTATAATTATATATAAAATTATGCGTGGATCACTTGCATGTAGAGTGTTGGAGCCAGGTATGATTTCTATCTTCACATGCATCATGTTATCTTGCGGCATCATTTGATTCTCCCCTTGTATGGAACATTTTTCACTACCAATGGAAAACCACACTCCCATTAATTTTGTTGAAAATACCAAAAAAAGTAAAAATCATAAAATACAAAAATCTTTCATAACTTTAACCCAAAAAATCAGACTTAATTACTTTGCGAGAGAAATCCCCTCATTGTCGGAGATACACTTCAGACTTGAGAGGGTGAGTAAGTACATGCTAAGGATTTGAGCCCAAAATCCTGGACTTGTACCCTAAATCTCCAGGTACTGACTCTTACCACTTGGGAGCTGCAAGCACTTTCCTTCAACCATAGCAATCGATTTGGTGTGCTCCACTTTACATTCCTCTTTGGGCCTGATATAACTCGATAGTCTAGGTGGATGACCTATTGATCAAGGTGTGTAAAAATGTACGATGGGCGACATGGAGACTCATTCTGTATGCTTATGTAACATAATTGTTTAATCATCAAACTTTAAAACTGTATAGATTAATGATCGAACTCTTGCACTCATTTTGACAAAAAGTAAACCAGTAACATGTACAAATAATAAATATACAAAAAATTTTATAAAAGATTCTTACCAATATTCAACAAATATCAATACCCCATTAGTTTAATGTACACACTAGTTAACATACGAGCTATGGGAAAAAGTATATATGTAATATTTACATAATCAGAGAATATATGTACATAATCGGATGTAATATGTGTGTGTGTAAAGTATATATGTACAAACTAGTCAGAGTACCGCCTTTGGCCTTAGCCCTTCAGGGTTGTTGGATCTTAATGATACAATAATCCTTACTACATCGTCTTCCTTCGCCCTTCACCTCTCTCCCATGACTCTAGTGCAACACCCTCCATCTCCCTTTTCTCCCTTTGCTTCATGCATCCTCACACTTATTTGAGATTATCAGTAGTTTCCCCTGTCATCCCTCTCCTTTTCCAACCGTTCACTCTCATCCATCCATGCACACACAACCCTTCCCACTATATAGAACCACACCTCTACTCATTGTTCACCTACATATCTTCAACGTGACACAGTTGATCCACCTTCACGTGAGAGATGCCCGATCTCACTTAGACCTCCAACTCACAGTTGAGGACCCCCAAGTCGAGCAACAAAAGGTTTTCTTCTCCAGTGAGATCTGACGGACTTCCTCCACCGCTATAACACCCACTCTATAGTACTACTTGAGCTCAGAAATCGTCGTGCCTCCGAGCGATGACCCAGAGCATCACATCTCTATCCCAGGAACCCTCTCCACCACTCCAACATCCTTTTTCATTTTCCAAGTAACCCGATCTTTCCCCTTTTCTTTTTCTCCATTTTTATTTGCTTCACATATGCACGCTCTAACATGTATCCTCGCCAGCCCTTCAGGGCATCACCTCCACTTCTCCGTACCTCTAGCCACCACGCTCTGCCTTACTCCTTGCACCAGAGGAAGAACACTAGGTCCTCCACCTCTTTGTGCCTCATCGGACCTTCATTCCATCCTTACCATCCCCCATTCACTACCATCACCTCATTGATCTGACGAAGTGAAGTAGCTCCAGTCTCTAGATCTAGCTGCAACGAGTCTGCAGTGCTATGCCTCACTGACCATTACAGTAGGCTTGCCTCCCCACACCAACATTTGAAAACACCTCCTTGATGTGCCAGGAGTCCTAGATGTGAAGGAGAGCACCGAAGGATCTCCCAGGAGCTTGTCAGAGATCTGCCCGCTCTTAGTCGCATGCGAAGGAGGCCAGAGTAGCAGTTACCATTGGATGAGGCCCAAGACTGATCCACAATCCACAACATGAGTCTTCGCAATTAGTAATTACCATCTGATAACCAAGTAGGAGGAGATCACGTCCGTTCAATCATGCTCTGATCTGGGCCCTTGGATCTCCTTGATTCAATAGTTGAGATGCCCACTTCGAGCCACCAAGTGCACCATCAGTCTCAGAGGCAACGAGCCTCGCCCAAGCCATGACTGCCATCCACCTGGACCAAGCCTCAAACCCAGAATGAAGCACCACCCGAGTGTTACTATCATGTGTGCCCCGCACATGAGAGGGAAAAGCACAGCGTCGACCCTAAAGCTTTCAAATTTTGTACTTTGGTCTAGACACGTGCTCATCACATGTAGTGCTTGGATATTTGCATCCAGGCTCCGATGGGTTTCCATAACTGCAAATCAATCCCCATACGCTTGGAAAATATTAAAGAAGCCCTTGTAGCTTATTTTATTTGCATTGTTTGCACTTTTTATATAGTTTTAATTCATTTTAATCATGTTTTGTAAAAAAACCCTTAGATTATATTGTGAATATCTTAAGCATATGAACTCTAAATTGAATGAAATTAGTCTACTTTTAAAGATCTGTTAGTTATCTTTCTGATGGCCTGCTTACCTCTTTGAGATGATTTGTAGATAATTATTTATAGTCAGATAAACGTAATGATTGTTAACTCATATTTTAAATGAAATAATTAGCACCTAAATCCATAGTTTGCAATTAAGTGGGCCTTCGAATCCCTGATTAACATAGAATTTGATTAGGAAATTAAGAATCTGATTTAGGAACATAATTTTCCTAATTAATTGCCATTTGAGGATTAAACAAATTAGGGCTTGAGATTTAATGTGCATTGATCTTAACATTTAAATTGGATCATATAACTTGTACTTAATGTGAGACTAATTTCTAACTTGAGAGCTTGATCATTATAACATTAGTTCAGTGGCATTATTTCTTGCTTGTGATCGTTTGTGCATTGTCATAATAATTGCATTCTCTACATTTTGTCACATCTAAATTTGCATAAAAACCACCATAAAAATCTTGCATGCATTCACCATAATCAGTGTAACACCATCTTAGATAAATTAGGTATTTTCACCTAGATTGAGTAGATCAGTAGGTCATCTCCTTGAGTTCAACCCTAGACTTACCTAAGTTAAAAATCAAGTCGTACTTCCTCACACATTTTTAGTGTGGTTGTGGGTAGTTCATTGTTTCCTGACTATGACACATTATTACATTATCAACATAAGGGAATATTGCATTATAATATGTAGATATTATCACATTATTAACATATGCAGGTGAACAATGAGAGGATGCATGGTTTCGAGCAAGTGAGGAGAGTTGGTGTTTGTGGAGGTCTAAGAGCGAACAGTTGGTGAAGGAGAGGGACGACGGGGGAAACTAATGGTCATGTTAGATAGGCATGAGAATGCGCAGAAGCTGAGGTAGAAATGGTAGACAAAGGGTGTCGCACTAGGGATCATGGGAGAGAGGTCAAGGATGGAACCAAAGGAGGGTTCGCACCGATAGCATTGGTGAATCCAAGATTCATTAACATTATTTCTGCATTTGGCTTAAAACCTTTAACAAATACATGTAAATATCCATTAATTTCCATTTCGTAACAAAACTTCATTCATGAATAAAAATGTCATTTTATGCATTAAAAACATGTAAATAAATAAAAGAATAAAGAGAAAGAAAATAAAAAGAAGGTAGACTATAAATATGTATACATGAACAGTATGACTATAAAATATAAATATAGATTAAAGATATATTTACATAACCAAACCCCCGTGACCAAGTCAGTATGAATTGGTCGACAAACAAATAAGTAGGTGGAGATAAGGAAGAAAACCATGAAAATAATTTTTATTCACTCTACATAGTAGAGAATATTTATCTAATAAATACCCAAACTTAATTTTTTTAAATTAATTCATTTCTATATATGTTTCATCAAATTCTTCCCTTATTTATTTCTAAAAATATATAAAAAATATAAAAAAAAAGTTAAAAATATTATCTTGTATACGTGTTAAGAAATCCAACTTTTAAATTGTTAATTTCTTATCTTCTAAGCATCATAACTTCTTCATACAAACTCCAATTTCACTCTACTCACCTTTAACGTTCATAAAATAATATTCTATAGTTAATAAAGGTAATATCACTAAAATCGAAGTCCATTTGCAAAAAAATGATTTTGGGACCTAATGACAACTGTGTTTATGTGCTATTTATTTTATTCAAAACATACTATTTTATAGTTTTAGTGATTTTATAATTTCTAATTATTTTTTGATCTTGTATTTTATTTACAAATTATTTCAGAATTTTAAGACACTATTTAATATTTTAAATAAATTCAAACCTATTTTATAGATGAATTTGAACTACAACACTTATATCTGTATTTATTTATATAACTAAATTAATTTATTAAAATCTCTAAACTTTCACATACATTTTTTTATTATCTTAATAACTAATAAATAATAAAAATGACATATTATTATTGAGTATTCATTTCATCACCTTTATTCTTTCATTTTGGCCTTAAAACCCTAGCTAAATGCTTGTATATATGAATATTCTGTCAAAATAAGCACTTCATTATTTGTACAAAATATTGTATTAATTATTGTATAAATTACATTGTGTAAAGAAAAAATAAAGAAAGAAAAGAAAAAGAATAAAATGCCAAATGTATTTTATGACCCTAAACCCTAAGACCAAGTCAAGAATTGATTTGGTCGACAATGAATAAAGTAAGGGGAGATAAGGGTCAAAAAGACCATAAAAATCCAATTTATTTAGTCATCAATGATTCATTTTTAGGACACTCTTTATTCTTTATTATTTATACCTTAAATCGAGAAACTTTGTACATGAAAGTTGTAGATAAAAATACATAGAAAAATACAAAATTCCTTTCATACAAAAATATTATACAGTATACATTTTATACTTTGAATCAAAAGCCAAAACCAAAACTTCCCAAACACCACATATATTTTTAATAAAAACTCAACATATATTAAAATCACATTTAATTGTATATAACTTTTAATAAGTGATTTAATAAAGGTGGTTTTCACTAAATTTGGAGTTAATGTGTGAAAGTTAGATTTTAGACCCCTATTATATAGTTACCTGAATAGAATATTCATTTTATTTATTCTTTATAATCTTTACAATATTATATTTTTATAATTTTGTAAATATTATTGATAATATATGTACATATTTGGAATAGAATAAAACCATGAAGAAAATACAAATATAAAATAGTCTATATAAATACATAGATGAAATACCTATACTTATACCTATATAAAATATACCTCTATTTATTTAAGTGTACAAATAACATCAAAATAACACAATAAAAATATAATTGTGTTTATAAAAATAAGTTATAAATATAGAAAATATGGAAATAAAATAATAAAATCAAAATTACAAAATAAAAATAAAATATACAATCATAGGTCAATATACCTATAAATATACTTGAAAAAGTAACTTGTAAAAGTTAAGAAAAAATCATATTAAAATACTACGTAAAATAATAAACATTTTTTATGTTTTAAAATTTTGAAAATAAATCCTATTTTTATTCAATATTTTTTGAATGAAGACCCCTCCTTTATCCTTAGCGTCCTAGGTGAACCAATCAGGATGCGAGGACTTTTGACCCAAGTCAATTGTCCTTCCCCACCTCTAACCCCTGTCAGAACCTCAAGCGCATCTTCTCCGCCTCCGCCTCCGCCCGATCACTCTGATATACAAATTGCCTCGAGTCCTTTATGAAATCTCTTCCCATCACAATCGGCATCTATGACTACTCATTAGATTCCTCTTATCTTCATCGAGCCTCTCAATAATCTCGATTGAAATCACCCAAAAGCTTGTTTATAAATAAAACCCAAATTCTTTCCATCTCATTTTGATCCCTCTCCGAGCTTTGTAATCCCTCCAGCCGTGTGCACATGAGTTCTCCAGTGATAGAGGAAGCTCGCCCAAGGTTTGGAGCAGTATAGGAGGAGGAGAGGAGGTCTAGGCGGCGCTCCGACGACGTTCTGCTCCTTGGCTTCCCAGCCAGATAAGAGATGCGTAATTTTATTTTCTAGGTTGATTTCGATTCTGTCACTTCATTCACGCATTTAATTCATGCTTTAGATCGTAGGATTAGCTGTAATTCCATTAGTGAGTTAGCTGGAGCCATTAGGGCTCCGACCATTTCACTTTGATTCAACCTATCCCAACCTCGCATGACTGGCTCATCTTCTTTCCCTTACACTTCTCCATTGATCTGACCTCCTATCACTCTTCGGGCCCCCCTGGATCGAAGGACTGGTGCTCCCTCCATCGCCTATCGCTGGAGCACCTTCATCACCGCTCACCCAACTGCAAACTCCGCTAATAACAACCCAAACCTGACCGTCCTTGCTTCACAAAGCTTCCCATCTATTTTGCTGGTCTGGAGGGCCCTGTCTGAGGGGTCTCAGTGGTACTTAAACATGCCCTGGTATCCAAGCTATCCAGGACCCCATCGATGGGGCCCAGATCCAATTTATAGGTCTCCCAACTGTGGATCTTCACAATGAAGTGTTTCCCCATCTCAATAGCAAGCGAGGAGGTCTGGAGCGCCGGATACGAGCAATCAAAGGACTTAAGGGGCTACGTTCTTCCAAGTTCATCCATCGAGCTTCTCCGTAGTCCGATCAAGAGCTACGCTCCAGATGTAGTAGATGTCGTCTGATCAAGTGAAGCCATGACTGCCCGATCTCATCCGGAGATCTAATCCTAGCTATCATCACCAAACTATCATCGTGCATTGTGGAGCCCCCACGTGCCCAAGAAAAGTGATCTCAACCGTCCCGCACGCAAAATGGGGGTAATTTGCACTAAACCCCCACTGACTTTTATTATTTCTTTTTAGTATTTAAAATATAGTTTTAAGTGTAAATAAAATTGTAAAATTTACATTGAACCCCCTATTATTTTCGAATATTACATTCATGTCCACGCCATCTCAACTCATGTGACTTACCTCGTGAGTTGGGTATTTTGCCGCTATAACCCCTTTTTTCGTATATTTATTTTTAATGCATAAAATTGTATATTCGGTGTTAACATTTTTGGACAAATAACATTTTTGGACAAATAACATTTTTGGATAAATTGTAAATAGGACATGAAACTTTTGTATATTTGCATTTATAACCTCCAGGGTGGATACATTTTATATATTCATGGTTTAATTGCACATATCTCCTTGGATTTTGGTTTAGGATGTGGAAATGCATACATACTTTGTGTTTATTGCGAGCAGATCCCTGCTAGTACATGTATTGTTCTGTACTTTTGTCATTTACTAAAAATATGCCCTTTTGTATTTATTTTTGCAAACATTCATGAATATACCTGGAATGTCATACTTTCACGCAGTGATTTTTATTTTGCATTACCTTGAATTTATTTATTTATTAAAATTCAAACAATTAGCATTTTATCCGTGTCTAACTCTAAGAATGCCAAAAATCAAAATGCCTTTAAAAATCACAAAAATCTAATGTGCTTATTATTACTCATATTGACTCCAAATCAAAAAACCCTAAAATAGATAAAGGAAAAAGACTAAGAATTAAAAAGCTCCCAATCTAGTAAAAAAAAGAAAAATCACCAAAAATTCCAAAAAAAATATTTTTTCCCCAAATTTTCTATATAGTATTATTCACTTATTAAAATTGATTTAAAGAACTTTGGACACATTTTGTTATTATTAATCTTCAATTCAATTAGGCCTAATTATTTAATCCTTGTTTTGGGATAATTTGACTTTAAAAGTACATAAAAATTAGCATAAATTCTAGAAAATCACAAAATAGTAAAAAATTATGAATAACCTAAAAATATGGAATTCTATATTTTTAACTATTTTTTAAAATTATATACCATATATTATCTATATTTACACGTATATATATTATCTATATATTTATATTATGCATTAATATATCCTATATAAATATAATTTTCTTTTATTTTCAAGAATCAAAAAGAAATTTAAAATTTGCAAAATTAAAAACCTAAAAAAGAGAAAAAAGGCCATGTTTGTATTTGCTTGTCTCTTTCTCTCTTATATCCATACCTATATAAGTATACATGTATATATATATATTAATATATATATATATACCTTATTATTATTAAATTACCTTTGTACATATATATTTACTATTAATTTAATTTAAAAACCAAAAACCGCATAAAAGGCTTAAAGACAAGTATGTACATATTTCACATTGATTAGCAATAATCATAGGTTACCTAACTTGCTCACTGTGGTTCGACCTCTACATTCTTACATGCTATATATTTTTGTTTGTAGAGTAAAATAAAGTGTGCCTCACTTTTTTGGCTATTCATTGCTTATTTTGACATTGTGGGTACTTGTTAATTGAACATGGGTTCTCTTTGTGGGTCGTCTCAGCAACACTCTATCTTCACGCTCTGTAAGGATACATTTTTAGACTAGCATAGTAGAAATCCTATTAATCAAATGGTACCATTTGTTGGGGAGCAACGAAGTAGACTATAGGAACATGCATTCTTATTAATGTTTGGACCTAGCTACCGAGTCAAGCAACCTATATCTAGGGGCTCCAAGCACACAAAACAAAGTAAAAGAAAGGCGGAAAGCTCAAAACTTTGGAAAACAAAATAAAAGAAGGCGATGAAAACTCGAAAAAGCCGCGATGAGGCCCCCAGGTGAACAATCACCCGGGCACTAGACCTCATTGTAAAGAGTAGAGTCCTGTTTAATTACATACCAAAAATGTCTCTCTCTCACCATAAATTACAAAATAAATAATCCTAAGTGTCTATCTCTAACTAATGCCCATCTCTTTGCTTCCTTGGTGCTCTCTCCGGATGGTCATGAGAAGAAGACCATCCTCCTCCAAGCTTGGCTGCATTGGCCTCCTAAGAAGCCATCCTTGCGTGGCGGGCCCTCGCATCAAAGTCACAAAAAGAATGCATTAGTAGAGCTCAATCAATCAAATGGAGCAGATGTAATAATCACAATAAATAAATAAATGAAGTATGGTGATTAATAGCAATAAAAATAGCTGCTCACAAAAAGGAATGATAAATCAAGAATTTTTTTATACAAGAATGACAGAATAATTTAGGCTATGCTCATTGCTCCCCGGCAACGGCGCCATCTGATAACAGAGATATTTTACGAGGGTCACCTTAAATAATATGAAAAGTGTCGCTGAGGCGACCTCTCACAAAACACACGAGTTGATCAGCAATTAACCCACAATCCAAAGAATACAACAATCTAGCTCAAAAATAAATGTGAATTAATCATTATTTACTCTACCATAAAATGTATAGGGAACAAACATGTAGAGGTCGAACCACAGAGAGCAATACAAAAATGCAATAGCCTACATGTAACTCAGAGTCATCCTTGAGTGGGTTTATATATATATATTATATTATTATTTATATTTTTTTTATTTTTAATAATATAATTAGGTAATATATATATATATTTAATATAATTATAAATATATGTATACCCATAGAGGGTTAGTATATAGCTTATAATGCATACAATATATATATATAGGTATATATAAGGATAACAAAAAAGGATATATATTTTATATTTTTCTTTTCTTTTCTTTGCTTTTATATTAAGGTTAATAAGTAGATATAAGAATACATATAAATAATTAGATATATATACCTATATATATATTAATTTTTTTCTTTTTTTCTTTTTAGGAAATATATATATATATATACATAAAGGGGTATTATAATATTTACAAAAATACTCAAAAATAGTCAAAAATGCAGGAACAAAGTCTTTTTGGGATTTCCAAGGGTTTTTACTATTTTTGTGATTTTTGGGCATTTTTGAAAATATTTTTAGTATTTTTAAATAGCTAAATAATAGCAAACAGTGGAATAGGTTCTGGCTGTTACAAAAATAGACCTTAAAAATAGCTAACGGCCTCAAAAATTTTCCACACTATTTTTCTAATAAAGATAATAAAACAAAGCATAAATAGGGCCTGAGTTTATAATTTTCTTATTTTTGTTTGATTTTTTATATTTTTTGTTGAATTTTTTGGGTATTTTTGAATTTTTAAGGTTTTCCTTTTGAGATTTTTAGGGGTTTTTGGACTGACACTAGAATAGGTCAAAATACACCATAGGTAATTTTTTTGGAATTTTTCGAGGCATTTTCATATTTTTTTAGGATTTTATAAGTTAGACAGTGAATAAAAGACATGTTTTTTATTTTTAATAAATGCAAAAGTGCAACAAAACGAAAAACTAAAAATATAGCATGCAAGCACAACCAAACAGGAGCTTAAGTCTATTTTTGCAAGATTTTTCAAGTTAATATGGAGAACAAAATAAATAGACAAAGCATTCAAGAATAAATGGCCTGGCAGGGGTATTTTTGCAAATAAAATAGTTCGCAGGGGCATACATGCAAAAATCACAATAAAAATATACGTAGACTTTTATTTTGAGGACCATTTGATAATTACAGGAACCCGACGGGGTTTAATTGCAAATTTCACGTGCCTCACGTGGTTGCTGCACGTGAGGCGCGGAAGGACTAAAGTGTAAATCTTGAAACATCGAGGGTCCTTCAGTAAAATATACATTTTATTTACAACATGACTTTTTATTTTAGGTACTAAACTATAAATACAAAAAGGCGGGGGCTAGATGTGAAATTTACCCCCAAATAAGGCGTGTCATCCAACGGCGCTGGAGGCGCCACTTATCCACGCGTCGCGCATCTGACGGTGGATACCGGTTCGGCGATGAAGGGGCTGGATTAGACAATCCGGGCTGATCTGAAGGTTGGCACGTGGCTTCATCAGACGGCTCTCCTTCGATCTGGGCCTCGCCTCCTGATCCGACGGTGCTGAAGCTCCCTGGAAGAACAGGGAAGAAGCTCGCGCCTGGCGAGCTTCGATCGAGAAGCTCAGGCTCCTCCAGGAATCCCCGGTGCGTCTGAGGTGATCTACACGTAGCTGAAGGCGTCCCGCATCGACTGATGGTGATCTCATGGCTCCTGGTGGTCCGAAACGTCCGGTCGAGGTCGATGAAGCAAAGGACCCCCAGGAACCTCTTCCTGGTTCAACGCAAGCCCAGATGGGCTCTATTCTTCGATATACCTGCATAGAAAGAACCGCGGGCGAGAGAGCTATCTCCTCGACCCGGGGTTTTGAAGCTGCGATGTAAAATGGAGGTGGGCGGAGGGGCTCCGGCGAACGACGGAGGAGGAGCCCCGATTCGCCAAGACCTATGGTCCTGGGTTGAACAAATGGGTGCGATAGATGGAGAAGGTGTTGAGGTTTGAAATGGAATGCTCGGGGCGGTCGGAAACAGTAGGGTTCACGGTGAAGAAGTCGCCGGAGCGGAGCTCCGGCGAACTTCGAATTTTGATTCTTACGCTAGGGTGATTAACTAACAACTAATCTAACTACTAGAATGAAACACTAACATTAAAAGCTAACTAAAAACGCATAAAAGGGCAGCTCTTATACCTGGGGGCCTCTAGGGAGCAGGGCGGACGCCGGAGCTCCGTCGCGTCAAAATTCTCCATCCTCCGGCCAAGTCGAGGCGATGGGTCACTCCCCCTGTCACGAGGAATGGTCTAGGAGCAAGAACAAGGCGTTTGGGTGGAATGAAAATGGCCAAATCCGAGGAAGGAGGCAGAGCTAATTATTTATAAACATTGGCAAGAGGCCTTATTATCCGGCGATTATTAATTGATCCAATGGATATCTTGTTGATCTATGATTTTGGCGGGCATCATGGATGATCAGAGGACAAATCTTGTGAAGGAAGCGAGCCAGGATGATGGAAGGGATGGCCGCGAAAAATGGAGGAAAATCGGGGATTTGATAGTTCAGAGGCGCCAGGCAAAGGATGGGACAGTTGACCAGGGGGTCAACGAAGGCCGGCGCCTCATTGGGCCACGTCAGCCGCTACAAGACAAAACAGAAAATCTGATGGGAGATTGATTTATTTGACACCCTAAATGATTTTATTAATTTTTTCTTATAAAATAAAAAATGTGTATTATTTCGTCTAGTATTTATTTATGATTTTTATTGAATTTTCCGAGGTATTTTATTATAGTTTTATTTGAATAATGTGTATATGTATGTATTTACATGTATTTTTGTGTATTTTATTTTTAATTTGTTTATTTTCTTTTATTATTTTATTGGCTTATTTTATAAATTTATAATTTATTTTTGTGAGTATAAAGGTATTTTTGTTTGATTTTTATGAGTTTATTTATATTTTTAAATAAATAGGTATAGGTGTATGTAGGTATACTTATAGGTGTTTTATCTATGTATTTTATATACTTAATTTATTTATTGTATTTTCTTGATTTTTATTTTGTATTTACATTTTCAATGAGTCAAGTATAATGTATACATTATTATAAAAATATAAAAGAATAAAAGAACCAAGGAATAAAATCCTTTTTATTTATGTATAGGTATATAGCATAGGTATTTTGTCTATGAATTTGTAGACTTATTTTATTTTACAAATTATTTTTGGTTTTCTTTAACTTCTAATATGTGTATGCATTATATACATTATTTACAAAATTCTAAAAATATGAATTTATACAAATAATGAATATTGAATAAAATGCATATTTTAATCAGTCCTATATACAAGGAGGGCCAAAAACCTAACTTATGCATATGGACTCCAAAAATTATGAAACCAATTTTATAAAATAGTTCTTAGAATGCTATATACAATTAAAGGTGAGTTTGGGTGATTTGGAGTTTTTATTTGCAAGATATGGGTCTGTGAAGTTGAGATTTTGGCTTTTTATTCTGCGTATAAAATGTACACTGGGTATTATTTTTGCACAAACTCAATTTTGTATTTTTATTTACATTATTATCTACAAATTTCATGTACAAAGTTTCTTTATTTGATGAAGAAAGAATTATGTACAAAATAGGTGCCAAAAATGCATAAATGAATGAATTAATAAATGAGGTTTTTATTGTACACTGGCCCTTATCTCCCCCTACTTTATTCCTTGTCGACGAATACCATGCTGGCCTTGGTCTCGGGGTTTGGGTCATAAAATATTTACAATATTTTATTCCTTTTTCTTTTCTTCTCTTTATTCTATAATTTTGGCATTAGGAACCTTATTTATTGTGTAATTAATACAATGAATCATGAATGCTTTTATGTACAATTTGATGCTATTTATATGCATTTGCTGGGGTTTTTGAGGCCAAAATGATAGAATAAAGGTGATGAAATGGCGATTCATCACCCCCCCATACTTGCCTTTGCTAGTCCCTTGCAAACACTTATGCAATAAGTACAAAAAGAATGAAGAAAAGAAGAAGGAAAATGAAAGAAAGGTAGAGTGAATAGGGGTGCTTTCAGTGCAATGCATGTCTTTACAAAATCGGAATTTGGCGCTCCTGTCAGACCTTGGGTGTGAATGTGTGTGGAACCTAGTCGGGAACCAGCTCTAAAATACAACAGCCTTCGATAGTCACAGAACTCGGTTCAACCCACCTCAATAGCCGGGTCAGAACTAGTCTACATCATACGCAAACCCTTATAACTATGAAGCTGACTTGTACGGTGTAAGTGATAGTGGCTCTCCCCAACTGAAATGATAAAGGAGCTGACTTCTCCAGAATGACAACCCAATGATTCCCCAATCCAACAGCTCTTTCCTCGAGGAGCAGGGTATTCCCTTCTAAGTTCAAGTGGCAACCAGCTCAAGAGGAGGGGGTGAAGAGAAGAATGGACGGTAGCCAGTGTAGCTACCTATCCCGGGATGCAAGATCAGTGTAGTCAAGTCATCCAGCTGCAGGCTCACATATTTGTCTTTGGAACTCAAGCTTGCTTATTGACTTTGTACATACTTTGCAGGCATTTTATTTTTGTACAGGCCTGACCATTTTTTTCCAACATACTATTCACAGCAGCATTTACATAAGGAGTTTTTCCTCTTGAGCCAGTAGACTATCCCTCTTTTGAAGCTTTATCGCAACCCACAGTCTCCTGTCTTTAGACCTCATGGCTATTGGACCAGGTTGGGGTGCACTTCCCTCCCTAGACGAGGACGAATGTTTCCACCCGTGTGCGTCTCAGACTGGCAAATCCAACCCCCTCACCACTCCAACTGAGTTGAGCCAAGTGAAAGGTGCAAGTGTCCAAGTTAGGTCACGGTCGGTAAGAGTCATACGTGTGTCTCGAAAAGTTCTAGTTAGTCCACTGAGGTGACTTGAACCCAGCCCTGATTTCTCAAAGAATTAAGTCTGCATAGACCTGAAGTACCTTAAACCTTGTTCCCGTAAGGTTCCAGTGCAGTTAGGTGCGGTAAGGTCCAACCAAGCTCCAATTTGAGACTTTATTAGACTGATTCAATCATCAAGCTCACTCAACAAGAATATTACTGGTATGCTTATGCTATGCACAATGATTGATGCAATTTTTCACAAAGAATTTGAAAGAATCAAAGAATGTTTTTACACAAAGAACTTTTGCAAATAAACTAAGAACTGGAAAAAAGTATATACACTTATTTACACGGGCATGCCGCTTTATTCACAAAATGTATGAGTTTCTAAAAACTTTACAGGTTTGAATGAAGTAGTTTATTTAGAGTTGTACAGAAAGAATTGTATGTGTCTTATTTATGATTTACAAGTATTTGTAATGGTGTTCTTATTATTTTTTGAAAATAATTTTGCAAACTATAGTACACAATAATTTTTGCAATCCTTTACACACATTTGAAAACTATTTTTGCAAAGATTTGTCACACTATATAAGTATAATTTTCACAATAGTTTTGGCAAGCATTTTTCAAAATATTTGCACATAGGTTTTTCAAATCCTTTCTTCCACAAAAAGAAAAGTTTTGCAATCAAAATATTTTCACACATTTGAAATCATTTCACCTCAAGTTTTTCAAAACTGGTCACACTATTTTTCAAATCACACTGTATAGGTATCTGATTTATTAATCAGCATGTACAAAAGAAGAAAAATTGTATTTCATGTACAATATGGTTTTAGTTCTTATAGGCTTTGTTTGGGCTTATCTATTATTTACAAATGATAGATTTTTGTGCGGACTCCTCAGACTGATTCGAGAATCATTTTCACAAGGATTTTGAAAACTATAGTCCAAGATAATTTTGCAAACATGTTCACGTCTTTGAAAATCCTTTTACAAAGGTTTACACAACATATATTTTTCAAAACAATTTTGATAATCAAATTTTCACAATCATTTGCACACTAGTTTTCACACATTTTGCTTTCACTCAAAGAAAATAAATTTTACACACAAAACTAATTTTTCAAACGTTGAATACTTGTACACACTATTTTCACACAAATTTCACAAGATTTTTCAAAAGAGAATGTTTTGCACAAAACACTTTTCTGACTCAGTAATCAGTACACGTATAAAGAGTCTGAGGAACTCACAATCATCTTTCATTATTATAAAGCTACTTTTTACATTTTAATTTATAGTGAAGTGATATTTTATTTTTCAGTATGAGTTATGGCTTATAGTATATACATGGTATATACGACCCCCCCATACTTATCTTGAGCTATGTCCTCATAGATCGAAAGGAAAAGCAAAGACATAACTCGTACTGAGTATAGACAGCTCTAAAGAATAAATATGAATGAAATGAATGAATACGAAGTTGACCGTCCCCCCTATACATAGGATCAAATAATCCTAAGTATAGCAGACTGTGCAAAAAGCAGGGAGGGTCAAGGGTGATAATACACAGATCGTACTCAGATTGTCTCCCCCTATACTTAGGGTAAGATACTCCTAAGTATAGACAAGAAGAGGAGACAATGGAGAGGATCGGAATGAAATGAAAAACTCTAGGTGCACATCCCCCCTATACTTAGGACAAAGTACGTCCTAAGTATAGAAAACTGTCTACAAGGGTGGCACCTTTTAGATAGAAAAAGAAAATAGAAAAGGAAAAGAAGAAAAGGAGAAAAGGAGAAAATCAGAGAGACAGTGGTTGGAGTACATCGTCTGAATCTTTCGATGCCGCAGGTGCTGTGGAGATGTCATCGTGGTGCACTAGCTGAATAGAGTCTACAACGGCCAAGAATGCATCTGGTTCGAGGTAAGGCTTCAGTAGTTGGCCGTTGACGACGAAGGGCTGTCCGTCAGGGGACAATTCTGATATAGCGATGCTTCCATTGTCACGCACTTCACATACTCGGAATGGCCCTGTCCACTTACTCTTTAATTTACCTGGGAATATCCGCAACTTTGCATCAAATAGCCACACTTTCTATCCAACGTCGAAGGTCTTTCGTCTGATGTGCCGGTCATGCCAGCGTTTAACCTTCTCCTTGTACATCAAGGTGTTATCGTATGCGTAGTCTCGGAATTCCAAGAGCTTGTTCAGATCGTCTTTTCTCTTCTGACCACTTCTGCGTGAGTCCAAATTACAACTGTTGATTGCCCAAAGAGATTTGTGAATTAATTCCACAGGCAGGTGGCATGGTTTCCCATATACAAGACGGTAGGGCGACATGCCCAAGGGAGACTTGTAGGCGGTTCGGTAAGCCCATAGAACTGAGTCCAAGAGTTGAGACCAGTCTTTTCTGTTCAGCCTAACAAGTTTCTGCAGTATAGTCTTGATTTCTCTGTTTGATAACTCCGCCATGCCATTGGTCTGCGGATGATAAGGAGATGCGACACGATGATCGATGCCGTACTCCTTCGTTAATTTCTTGACCTCTTTGTTGATGAAGTGACTACCCCCGTCGGAGATGAGAATCTTTGGTATCCCAAACCGCGAAATGATATTCTTCTTCAGAAACTGGCAAACTGTTTTGCTGTCGGCGGCTCGGGCGAGAATAGCTTCCACCCAACGACTCACGTGATCGACGGCAAGAAGGATGTGCTCAAAACCTTGACTGTTAGGGAAAGGTCCCATGAAGTCAATGCCCCATGCATCGAAAACGTCTGCTATCTGAATGATTTTCAGGGGCATTGAATCTTTGGCAGTGAGTGTACCTTTCAGTCGCTGACAGTCAATACATCTTTTAATAAACTCTGCTGCATCCTTGAATAATGTGGGCCACCAGAAGCCACACTGTAGCGCTTTTGCTGCCGTGCGATCTCCAGAGTGATGTCCACCAGATTCGAGCGAATGACAATGCTCGAGGACACTAGATTGCTCCGTCTAAGGGATGCACCTGCGCCAAATATAATCTGCTCCTTCTCTGAATAAAAGAGGAACCTCCCATTGGTAGAAGCGGATGGTCGACATGAATTTGTTCTTCTGATTCTTCGTCCAATACGAAGGTATTACCCCAGAGGCGAGGTAATTGACAATATCAGCATACCAAGGGAGAGAATCCACGGCTAAGATGGCTTCGTCAGGGAAGGTTTCTGTGATAGGTGCATTGCTCAGAGAAGGCTCATGTTGTTCAATTCTGGAGAGGTGATCTGCTACCACATTCTGAACTCCAGGCTTGTCCTTGATCTCCAAATAGAATTCCTGGAGGAGAAGGATCCAACGAATCAGTCTTGGCTTGGCATCCTTCTTCTGTTGTAGGTACCAGATAGCAGAGTGGTCCGTGAGAATTGTGACTTTTGATCCCAACAAATAGGATCTGAACTTCTCTAAGGCGAAAACCACAGCCAGCAGTTCTTTCTCTGTCACTGTATAATTTCTCTGTGCTTCATCTAATGTTCTGCTGGCGTAGTGAATGGCGTAGGGCGCTCTGTCTTTCCTCTGCCCAAGGACAACTCCTACTGCAAAATCTGACGCATCGGTCATTATTTCAAAGGGAAGAGTCCAGTCAGGAGGCTGCAAGATTGGAGCCTGAGTGATAAGCTCCTTCAATTGATTGAAAGCAAGGAGAACCGGCTGATCAACAATGAACTCGGTTTCCTTGCACAAAAGTTCTGTCAGAGGTCGGGCGATGCGGCTGAAATACTTGATGAATCGTCTGTAAAATCCCACATGCCCCAGGAATGACCTCACATTCTTCACTGACTGAGGTGGCTGAAGATTTGAAATGACATCCACCTTTGCTGGGTCGACTTCCATGCCACGTTTGGAAACGACATGGTCCAGTACAATACCCTCAGTGACCATAAAGTGGCTCTTTTCCTATGAGAGCACTAGATTGACTTCACGTCATTTCTGAAGTACTCTGTCTAGGTGCTCAAGATAAGAATCGAAACTGTCACCATAGACAGAGAAATCGTCCATGAACACCTCGAGAAAACTGCCTACCATCTCGGCAAAGACTGCTAGCATGCATCTTTGGAAGGTTGCAGGTGCGTTGCACAATCCAAAGGGCATTCTCTTGAAGGCGTAGGTGTCGAACGGGCAAGTGAAGGTGGTCTTCTCTTGATCCTCAGGGGTGATCGCCACTTGGTTGTACCCGGAGTACCCATCCAGGAAGCAGAAGAACTCCTTGCCTGCTAATCTCTCCAGAACTTGATCAATGAATGGCAAGGGGAAGTGGTCCTTCTTGGTTGCTGCATTAAGCCGGTGGAAGTCAACACAAGCCCGCCAGGATGTCGGTACCCGAGTTGAAATTTCCTCTCCTTTATCATTTGTAACCACGGTAAGCCCAGATTTCTTTGGAACTACATGCAGTGGGCTTACCCATTTTGAATCGGAGATGGGATAGATGAAGCTTGCGTCACACCATTTCGTGATTTCTTTCATAACGACGTCCCGAAGGTTAGGGTTCAGCCTTCTCTGAAATTCGCGGGACGACTTGGCATCTTCTTCTAGATAGATATGATGTGAACACAGAGCTGGATTTATCCCTCGGAGATCTGATACGCTCCAACCAAGTGCCTTGCGGTTCTTTTCTAGAACCTCGAGAAGTCAAGATTCCTGATCCGGATTCAGCTTGCTGCTGATGATGACCGGATACATTTGCTCTTCACCCGCAAGGAAAGCATACTTCAGGCCTGCAGGAAGTGGCTTGAGTTCTGGCTTTGATCTGTCCACTTTATTTATCACTTCAGATACCATGCTGGTGGTGGGATGTACTTTGAGGCTGCTGCCATCCTCATCATCCTATTGAGATCTGAGTGATGCACCGAACGGTTCTGCACTAAGCTGATCATGTTCGGTTTGGAGTGAATGCTCAAGAAGATGCGCTTGCATCTGAGAATCTGTCTCCCAAGAATCATCGGAGCATATGGTGACTGTGCTTTCCAAGTCCTCCTCAAGAGTGAGGATTTCTCGGGTCCATGGATCGTCCAGTGACAATTCTAAGTCTCTGATCTCTGCGATAAAATCACAGTCTGCTTCTGGGACTGCCTGGCTCTCATCAGTTGTGGCATTCGGCTCTTTGTTCATATTGATCGTGATTTGCTGGGTGTTCGAGCTGAAAGTGATCTTCCCAGACCCGTAATCAACCACGGCACCTGAAGTACGGAGGAATGGTCTGCCAAGGATGATAGGGGTCTGGAGCAGGGGTGCAGGTGAGTCCATATCAAGGACTACAAAGTCAGCTGGGAATTTCATCTCCTGTACGATAACTATCACGTCTTCCAACAGACCTCGGGGCCGCTTGACGGATCGGTCAGTGAACTGAAGGATCATGCGTGTCTGGTTGAGCGGTCCCAGCCCGAGTTCTTGCATTATGGACGAGGGAATAAGGTTGATGGAAGAGCCACTGTCAAGAAGAGTACGCTCGAAGACCTGGTCAAAAATCACACAACTGATCAGAGGTGCTCCTGTATCATGCTTTTTCTGGGGGAGGTTGCTGATAGCTGCAACTGTGGCCATGGAGAGAACGTGTTTTTCTACTTCTCGGCGTCTGTTGTCTTGCGCTAGGCGATACCTGTTAGTACATGCCTCTTTCAGTCCTTTCTTTACAGCTGGCGTGTATTCCACGGCCTTCAACAAGGGAATCTCAACAGTCAACTTATCCAAAATATCCACAACACCTGGATCAGACAATGCCTTTTTTCGTTTTGCAATTTTTTTGTATTTTTATATTGCATGCGGAAAAGGAATATTTACACCACTAGAAGGAAAATGAGAGTTCTTATCAAAATCATTGCCCACAGAATGTTGTACATTTGGACTACAAAAAGGAGTACAATCTGGATCTGAAAATGCTGGTGCTGCGGGGCGATCAAAAAGGGTAGCGTCGGCTCCATCGGCTGGCGAGGGATCGACTGCGGCTGGCGGCTCCTCCAAGGCTGGCGCGGCTTCTCTTCTGCTACAAGCTTCTTTTTGGTGTTTTTGCTTTTGCTGATTTTTATGTGTTTTTGGCTGGAGTTGCTTCTGGCAAGGCATGACGGCTGGACTGGCTTCTCCTTCTTCTTCCTCCTCACCCGCCCCTAGAGCTGGCATGGCTGATGCGGAAGATGACGATCCACCTGTTTCTTTATTCACCCCACTGGTAGTAGCAGGGGAGGCGAGGCCCTACCGCTCCTGAGAGTAACAGCATTAGAATAAATAGTAATATCGTTAAGACACAGACAGGACATCACATTCTACCTGCTCTTTCTTCTTGAAATTGTTGGGGTTGGCTTCGACCTGCGCCGGAATATTGGTTCGGGTGGCGGTCAGGTCATCAAGCCGTTTTGTCATCTCCGCTAGCCCTTTAACAAGCTGGGCTAGACACTCTATGGTGGGATTTGCAGGGGACATTTCAGAAGATTCAGCGTGCAGACCACGCAGCTGTTGGGTAGATGGGTGGGGAGGCTGTTGCTGGTGGTGTTGTTGTGGTGGTGCAGGAAGTTGAAGATATTGGTAAGACGGAGGAGGATACTGCTGATATTGCGGAGAGGGGGCAGCCGCGTACTGGTGATACGGCTGTGGGTGGCGGTACTGCGGCTGCTGCTGATAAGGAAAATTCTACCTCCACTAATGTGTAAACTGGGGAGGCTGCTGGTGTTGCTGGTGAGGCTGAGAGGTTTGACCAAAACGACCACCCTGAGGTTGGTGGTACTGCCGGTTGGCAAATTGCTGATCCTGGGGTTGTCCCTGAGGACGGGTCGGCAGTGCATCATTACTCCATACCCCATTGACTTCTTGGATCAGGGGTGGTGGTGGGAAGACTGGATCAGGAATAGAAAGGAACTCTGGCTGGTATACGACCATCTGCTGCTGCGGCGGGCCCTGGTCGGGCGCCTGCACGTAGTACACGTGCTGGACTGCCGGTGGCTGCTGGCTCAGCTGAGGCTGATGCTGCAGTTGCTGCTCGTCCTTCTTCTCAGCGGGAGCGTCTGATGGTGTAGCCGACTGGACAGAGTTGATCGTGCCGACCAACAGTTCAAGATACTTGTTGATTTGATCTAGCTTATCCAGGTTCTGGGTCCTCTTCTCGATCACAACGAGTTTCTCGAGGTCCTGTGATCGCTTCTCAAAGATATCGACCTTAGAGAGATGGCCCCCGATGATGCTGAGGTTGGAGCTCTCATCTCTCTCTGCTTCCTTGGATGCAGCCATGTGAACTTGTTTCTGAAGGATCTGGGGCTGCTTCTGGTATGCCTTGGATGAAGAGAGGGTGGCCTCTCCTTCGGCCATTTCTTCAAAAATCTGCCAGACAACATCTTCATCCTTGTTGAAATGGGAGCCCCCACATGCTGCGTCCACGAGCCTTTGGCTTTCAATGTTTAGTCCCCCAAAGAAATGTTGGACCAAGCTGGTCTTAGGGATCTCATGGCGGGGACACTTCTCCTGCAGGTCAGTAAATCTCTCCCACGCCTCGTGTACTGACTCATGTGCTCCTTGAGAGAAATTACTGATACGGGCTCGCACCTGGTTGAGCCGACCGAGAGGGTAATATTTGTGCAGGAAGGTGGACTTCAACTCCTCCCAGGTCATCACGACCTTTCCTAAATGATTGACCCAATAGAGGACCTTGTCCTGTAGACTGAAGGGGAAAGCCATCATCTTTACAATGTCCAGAGGGACATTGGGATAGTGTGTGGTACGGCAAATGCGGGAGAATTGCTGCAGGTGAATGTACGGCTTTTCGTTTGTGTTTCCATGAAAGGCAGGGAGAAGGGCTATGAACTGGGGCTTCAGCTCAAAGTGAGCGTGTACCGGTGGAATGAGAATCCACTCGGTCATCTGGCTGTCTCCCGGATTGTATGTTTCTTTGAGTGTCGGCTTCGGTGGTGGTAATTCAAGGTCATCATCAGGAGGATCACCACCTCCACCTCCACCACCTCCTCCCCTACCTCCTCTGCCTCTGCCTCCTCCTCCATCGTCACGGTTCATCATATCATTCAACATATCCTGGAACGCGGTCTGTGTCAGGGCCTGCTCGGTCAGCTGCTGCTGTATGGCCTGGATAGATGCCAACAAGTGTGCAGTGACTTGTTTCTGATCTGGCACCTGTCCCTCTGGTGGTGGCTGTTGACCCTTGCCCTTTCCTCATGGCGCCGTGTCAGGGTCTGAGTCGGACGAAATGAACTCCGGAGTAGTCTCCAGGGCTCGCACTGTCTTCTATCTGCATAATGAGATGGTCCGAATCAGATCACTTGCAATTAATGTTCAGCTGCCGTGATGAAGATGGAATTCAGGTCAACCCCAGCATGTTGTGAATGGGAAAGGGATGTAGACTCCCATTCACAACGGCGAAAGCGGGACAAAAGGGATCCCAGTTTATTGGGTGGCCAAGAGAAGGGTAGAAAACGAGGAGTCTGGAGATCGATCCGCAAAGTCCAGATCGGGTTCTCGGGCATCGCCTCGAAATTATTGGCGGAGTTGAGTCTATGGAATCGATGTAGGTGTCGGCATGGTCCCGACGAAACCATCCATGGATCAACTTCGCGAAGCACAAGAGAATGTCGGATTGTTGGAAGAATGATACGATGGTCAACGAGGAATAAAAGGAGTGTAAAACAGTAGAAAGGCTCAGTTGAGCGGGGTGGTCAAAGGGAAAAACAACAAAATGTGCGCAAATGCGCGGGACTTGATCTTTGAACCTTAATCTAGATCCATTCAAACACAATACAAAATCGGGTTCACCAACTCACGCCATGTGAAGCCGTGAAAGCTCGGCTATTTATTATCTTTTAATTTTTAGAGTTGTGATTTTCAGGCATATCTTATAACAAGTCCTTAGTACGCTACCCTATAGGAGAGAGAGTATTGCCGGAAGAGTATCCCGTACTTGTCCTCCTCCTGTGTAATCTGTAGTCTGTAATTTTTGGAGTCCTTGTAACCCTTCGTGGATCCCTACTCAGCCAAAGAAAAGAGAGAGGAAGCCGATAGGCGAAACCAATACTTCAGTTCTCTTTCGCAACGGAATCACCCGTGAGCGTGCAAGAACCTACTCAGACGCAGGACAATGAGACAAACACCCCCGTGAAGGCGTGGCCTATGCTCAATACTTCGGACAGGGTCGATGCTCTCACAACAGAGAGTCACCATTGGTGACCAAGTCCTACTCGCCTACGTACGATAGAAGCGCCATTACTTCGGAAATCCAGGCGATACACAAGGCAGTTGCAGACTGGGTTTTGGGCTTTAATCCTTAGGGGTCGCACTCGCTCAAGGGAGTAGGGTTTTGGTCCCCCTCCAAGGTACCTGAAAACAATGAGGGCTTTATGAACCCGGTACAATGATAGTCCATTACAGATTTTATTTAAGGTCAAAGTTTATTTAGCAGTCCCCTTGTTTTAATTTTTGGGTTTTCACTTTTTTTTGGATCTGTTTCATACCAGCACCTAACGTTTTTGTAGATTTTCATTTAATTCCTAGGTGCTCAAAATCAGAGGGAGATAGCGGAAAAGCCGTGCAAGTGGTTCCATGATGGAAATCTCACCATTGAACTAAATGATGCATGCTGAGTTAGAAGACTTACAGTGCATCCCAGTTCTCTCCATGTGGTATGCAAAACAGAATTTTTAAACCTATCTACATGTCGGTATGCAAGGCACAAAATCGTCCTAAACATAAGCTGCTATTAACGGGAAGAACCATAAGTCGCTCATTCATCTCTAGCCTGAAGGGTCCGGTCTTGGCTCACCCCTCCTCTGTACTCAACACACTTGAGCTTAGGAGAAAGCGCTTTACAGGGCTCGCTGCGGCACAAGGACTAAGAGATAAATGAACGGCTTGTTTAAGTTTGACTAGATCTAAGCGAAGTAGACTATAGGAACATGCATTCTTATTAATGTTTGGACCTAGCTACCGAGTCAAGCAACCTATATCTAGGGGCTCCAAGCACACAAAACAAAGTAAAAGAAAGGCGGAAAGCTCAAAACTTCGGAAAACAAAATAAAAGAAGGCGATGAAAACTCGAAAAAGCCGCGATGAGGCCCCCATGTGAACAATCACCCGGGCACTGGACCTCATTGTGAAGAGTAGAGTCCTGTTTAATTACATGCCAAAAATGTCTCTCTCTCACCATAAATTACAAAATAAATAATCCTAAGTGTCTATCTCTAACTAATGCCCATCTCTTTGCTTCCTTGGTGCTCTCTCCAGATGGTCATGAGAAGAAGACCATCCTCCTCCAAGCTTGGCTGCATTGGCCTCCTAAGAAGCCATCCTTGCGTGGCGGGCCCTCGCATCAAAGTCACAAAAAGAATGCATTAGTAGAGCTCAATCAATCAAATGGAGCAGATGTAATAATCACAATAAATAAATAAATGAAGTATGGTGATTAATAGCAATAAAAATAGCTGCTCACAAAAAGGAATGATAAATCAAGAATTTTTTTATACAAGAATGACAGAATAAATTAGGCTATGCTCATTGCTCCCCGGCAACGACGCCATCTGATAACAGAGATATTTTGCGAGGGTCACCTTAAATAATATGAAAAGTGTCGCTGAGGCGACCTCTCACAAAACACCCGAGTTGATCATCAATTAACCCACAATCCAAAGAATACAATAATCTAGCTCAAAAATAAATGTGAATTAATCTTTATTTACTCTACCATAAAATGTATAGGGAACAAGCATGTAGAGGTCGAACCACAGAGCAATACAAAAATGCAATAGCCTACATGTATCTCAGAGTCATCCTTGAGTGGGTTATATATATATATTATATTATTATTTATATTTTTTATTTTTAATAATATAATTAGGTAAAATATATATATATATTTAATATAATTATAAATATATGTATACCCATAGAGGGTTAGTATATAGCTTATAATGCATACAATATATATATATATAGGTATATATAAGGATAACAAAAAAGGATATATATTTTATATTTTTTTTTCTTTTCTTTTTTTTTATATTAAGGTTAATAAGTAGATATAAGAATACATATAAATAATTTGATATATATACCTATATATATTAATTTTTTTTCTTTTTTTCTTCTTAGGAAATATATATATATATACATACATAAAGGGGCTTTATAATATTTACAAAAATACTCAAAAATAGTCAAAATGCAGGAACAAAGTCTTTTTGGGATTTTCAAGGGTTTTTACTATTTTTGTGATTTTTGGGCATTTTTGAAAATATTTTTAGTATTTTTAAATAGCTAAATAATAGCAAACAGTGGAATAGGTTCTGGCTGTTACAAAAATAGACCTTAAAAATAGATAACGGCCTCAAAAATTTTCCACACTATTTTTCTAATAAAGATAATAAAAGAAAGCATAAATAGGGCCTGAGTTTATAATTTTCTGATTTTTCTTTGATTTGTTATATTTTTTTGAAATTTTTGGGTATTTTTGAATTTTTAAGGTTTTCCTTTTGAGATTTTTAGGGGTTTTTGGACTAACACTAGAATAGGTCAAAATACACCATAGGTAATATTTTTGGAATTTTTCAAGGCATTTTCATATTTTTTAAGGATTTTATAATTTAGACAGTGAATAAAAGACATATTTTTGATTTTTAATAAATGCAAAAATGCAACAAAATGAAAAACTAAAAATATAGTATGCAAGCACAACCAAACAGGAGCTTAAGTCTATTTTTGCAAGATTTTTCAAGTTAATATGGAGCACAAAATAAATAGACAAAGCATTCAAAAATAAATGGCCTAGCAGGGGTATTTTTGCAAATAAAATAGTTCGCAGGGGCATACATGCAAAAATCACAATAAAAATACACGTGGACTTTTATTTTCATGACCATTTGATAATTACAGGAACCCGGCGGGGTTTAATTGCAAATTTCACGCGCCTCACGTGGTTGCTGCACGTGAGGCGCGGAAGGACTAAAGTGTAAATCTTGAAACATCGGGGGTCCTTCTGTAAAATATACATTTTATTTACAACATGACTTTTTATTTTAGGTATTAAACTATCAATACAAAAAGGCGGGGGCTAGATGTGAAATTTACCCCCAAATAAGGCGTGTCATCCAACGGCGCTAGAGGCGCCACTTATCCACGCGTCGTGCATCCGACGGTGGATACCGGTTCGGCGATGAAGGAGCTGGATTAGACGATCCGGGCTGATCTGACGGTTGGCACGTGGCTTCATCGGACGGCTCTCCTTCGATCTGGGCCTCGCCTCCTGATCCGACGGTGCTGGAGCTCCCTAGAAGGACAGGGAAGAAGCTCGCGCCTCGCGAGCTTCGATCGAGAAGCTCGGGCTCCTCCAGGGCTCCCCGGTGCGTCTGAGGTGATCTACACGTAGCTGAAGGCGTCCCGCATCGACTGATGGTGATCTCATAGCTCCTGGTGGTCCGAAACGTCCGGTCGAGGTCGATGAAGCAAAGGACCCCCAGGAACCTCTTCCTGGTTCAACGCAAGCCCAGATGGGCTCTATTCTTCGATATACCTGCATAGAAAGAACCACGGGCGAGAGAGCTATCTCCTCGACCCGGGGTTTTGAAGCTGCGATGCAAGATGGAGGTGGGCGGAGGGGCTCCGGCGAACGGCGGAGGAGGAGCCCCGATTCGCCAAGACCTATGGTCCTGGGTTGAACAAATGAGTGTGATAGATGGAGAAGGCGTTGAGGTTTGAAATGGAATGCTCGGGGCGGTCGGAAACAGTAGGGTTCACGGTGAAGAAGTCGCCGGAGCTTGATTCTTACGCTAGGGTGATTAACTAACAACTAATCTGACTACTGGAATGAAAACACTAACATTAAAAGCTAACTAAAAACGCATAAAAGGGCAGCTCTTATACCTGGGGGCCTCCAGGGAGCATGGCGGACGCCGGAGCTCCGCCGCGTCAAAATTCTCCGTCCTCCGGCCAAGTCGAGGCGATGGGTCACTCCCCCTGTCACGAGGAATGGTCCAGGAGCAAGAACAAGGCGTTTGGGTGGAATGAAAATGGCCAAATCCGAGGAAGGAGGCGGAGCTAATTATTTATAAACATTGGCAAGAGGCCTTATTATCCGCCAATTATTGACTGATCCAATGAATATCTTGTTGATCTATGATTTTGGCGGGCATCATGGATGATCAGAGGACAAATCTTGTGAAGGAAGCGAGCCAGGATGATGGAAGGGATGGCCGCAAAAAAATGGAGGAAAATCGGGGATTTGATAGTTCAGAGGCACCAGGCAAAGGATGGGACAGTTGACCAGGGGGTCAACGAAGGCCGGCACCTCATTGCGCCACGTCAGCCGCTACAAGACAAAACAGAAAATCTAATGGGAGATTGATTTATTTGACACCCTAAATGATTTTATTAATTTTTTCTTATAAAATAAAAAATGTGTATTATTTTGTCTAGTATTTATTTATGATTTTTATTGAATTTTTCGAGGTATTTTATTATAGTTTTATTTGAATAATGTGTATATGTATGTATTTACATGTATTTTTATGTATTTTATTTTTAATTTGTTTATTTTCTTTTATTATTTTATTGGCTTATTTTATAAATTTATAATTTATTTTTGTGAGTATAAAGGTATTTTTGTTTGATTTTTATGAGTTTATTTATATTTTTAAATAAATAGGTATATGTGTATGTAGGTATACTTATAGGTGTTTTATCTATGTATTTTATATACTTAATTTATTTATTGTATTTTCTTGATTTTTATTTTGGATTTACATTTTCAGTGAGTCAAGTATAATGTATACATTATTATAAAAATATAAAAGAATAAAAGAACCAAGGAATAAAATCCTTTTTATTTATGTATAGGTATATAGCATAGGTATTTTGTCTATGAATTTGTAGACTTATTTTATTTTACAAACTATTTTTGGTTTTCTTTAACTTCTAATATGTGTATTCATTATATACATTATTTACAAAATTCTAAAAATATGAATTTATACAAATAATGAATATTGAATAAAATGCATATTTTAATCAGTCCTATATACAAGGAGGGCCAAAAACCTAACTTCTGCATATGGACTCCAAAAATTATGAAACCAATTTTATAAAATAGTTCTTGGAATGCTATATACAATTAAAGGTGAGTTTGGGTGATTTGGAGTTTTTATTTGCAAGATATGGGTCTGTGAAGTTGAGATTTTGGCTTTTTATTCTGTGTATAAAATGTACACTGGGTATTATTTTTGCACAAACTCAATTTTGTATTTTTATTTACATTATTATCTACAAATTTCATGTACAAAGTTTCTTTATTTGATGAAGAAAGAATTATGTACAAAATAGGTGCCAAAAATGCATAAATGAATGAATTAATAAATGAGGTATTTATTGTACACTGGCCCTTATCTCCCCCTACTTTATTCCTTGTCGACCAATACCATGCTGGCCTTGGTCTCGGGGTTTGGGTCATAAAATATTTACAATATTTTATTCCTTTTTCTTTTCTTCTCTTTATTCTATAATTTTGGCATTAGGAACCTTATTTATTGTGTAATTAATACAATGAATCATGAATGCTTTTATGTACAATTTGATGCTATTTATATGAATTTGCTGGGGTTTTTGAGGCCAAAATGATAGAATAAAGGTGATGAAATGGAGATTCATCACCCCCCTATACTTGCCTTTGCTAGTCCCTAGCAAACACTTATGCAATAAGTACAAAAAGAATGAAGAAAAGAAGAAGGAAAATGAAAGAAAGGTAGATTGAATAGGGGTGCTTTCAGTGCAATGCATGTCTTTACAAAATCGGAATTTGGCGCTCCTGTCAGACCTTGGGTGTGAATGTGTGTGGAACCTAGTCGGGAACCAGCTCTAAAATACAACAGCCTTCGATAGTCACAGAACTCGGTTCAACCCACCTCAATAGCCGGGTCAGAACTAGTCTACATCATACGCAAACCCTTATAACTATGAAACTGACTTGTACGGTGTAAGTGATAGTGGCTCTCCCCAACTGAAATGATAAAGGAGCTGACTTCTCCAGAATGACAACCCAATGATTCCCCAATCCAACAGCTCTTTCCTCGAGGAGCAGGGTATTCCCTTCTAAGTTCAAGTGGCAACCAGCTCAGGAGGAGGGGGTGAAGAGAAGAATGGACGGTAGCAAGTGTAGCTACCTATCCCGGGATGCAAGACCAGTGTAGTCAAGTCATCCAGCTGCAGGCTCACATATTTGTCTTTGGAACTCAAGCTTGCTTATTGACTTTGTACATACTTTGCAGGCATTTTATTTTTGTACAAGCCTGACCATTTTTTTTCAACATACTATTCACAGCAGCATTTACATAAGGAGTTTTTCCTCTTGAGCCAGTAGACTATCCCTCTTTTGAAGCTTTATCGCAACCCACAGTCTCCTGTCTTTAGACCTCATGGCTATTGGACCAGGTTGGGGTGCACTTCCCTCCCTAGACGAGGACGAATGTTTCCACCCGTGTGCGTCTCAGACTGGCAAATCCAACCCCCTCACCACTCCAACTGAGTTGAGCCAAGTGAAAGGTGCAAGTGTCCAAGTTAGGTCACGGTCGGTAAGAGTCATACGTGTGTCTCGAAAAGTTCTAGTTAGTCCACTGATGTGACTTGAACCCAGCCCTGATTTCTCAAAGAATTAAGTCTGCATAAACCTGAAGTACCTTAAACCTAGTTCCCGTAAGGTTCCAGTGCAGTTAGGTGCGGTAAGGTCCAACCAAGCTCCAATTTGAGACTTTATTAGACTGATTCAATCATCAAGCTCACTCAACAAGAATATTACTGGTATGCTTATGCTATGCACAATGATTGATGCAATTTTTCACAAAGAATTTGAAAGAATCAAAGAATGTTTTTACACAAAGAATTTTTGCAAATAAACTAAGAACTGGAAAAAGTATATACACTTATTTACATGGGCGTGCCGCTTTATTCACAAAATGTATGAGTTTCTAAAAACTTTACAGGTTTGAATGAAGTAGTTTATTTAGAGTTGTACAGAAAGAATCGTATGTGTCTTATTTATGATTTACAAGTATTTGTAATGGTTTTCTTATTAGTTTTTGAAAATAATTTTGCAAACTATAGTACACAATAATTTTTGCAATCCTTTACACACATTTGAAAACTATTTTTGCAAAGATTTGTCACACTATATAAGTATAATTTTCACAATAGTTTTGGCAAGCATTTTTCAAAATATTTGCACATAGGTTTTTCAAATCCTTTCTTCCACACAAAGAAAAGTTTTGCAATCAAAATATTTTCACACATTTGAAATCATTTCACCTCAAAATTTTCAAAACTGGTCACACTATTTTTCAAATCACACTGTATAGGTATCTGATTTATTAATCAGCATGTACAAAAGAAGAAAAATTGTATTTGATGTACAATATGGTTTTAGTTCTTATAGGCTTTTTTTGGGTTTATCTATTATTTACAAATGAGAGATTTTTGTGCGGACTCCTTAGACTGATTCGAGAATCATTTTCACAAGGATTTTGAAAACTATAGTCCAAGACAATTTTGCAAACATGTTCACGTCTTTGAAAATCCTTTTACAAAGGTTTACGCAACATATATTTTTCAAAACAATTTTGATAATCAAATTTTCACAATCATTTGCACACTAGTTTTCACACATTTTGCTTTCACTCAAAGAAAATAAATTTTATACACAAAACTAATTTTTCAAATGTTGAATACTTGTACACACTATTTTCACACAAATTTCACAAGATTTTTCAAAAGAGAATGTTTTGCACAAAACACTTTTCTGACTCAGTAATCAGTACACGTATAAAGAGTCTGAGGAACTCACAATCATCTTTCATTATTATAAAGCTACTTTTTACATTTTAATTTATAGTGAATTGATATTTTATTTTTCAGTATGAGTTATGGCTTATAGTATATACATGGTATATACGACCCCCCCTATACTTAGCTTGAGCTATGTCCTCATAGATCGAAAGGAAAAGCAAAGACATAACTCGTACTGAGTATAGATAGCTCTAAAGAATAAATATGAATGAAATGAATGAATAAGAAGTTGACCGTCCCCCCTATACTTAGGATCAAATAATCCTAAGTATAGCAGACTGTACAAAAAGCAGGGAGGGTCAAGGGTGATAATACACAGATCATACTCAGATTGTCTCCCCCTATACTTAGGGTAAGATACTCCTAAGTATAGACTAGAAGAGGAGACAATGGAGAGGATCGGAATGAAATGAAAAACTCTAGGTGCACATCCCCCTTATACTTAGGACAAAGTACGTTCTAAGTATAGAAAACTGTCTACAAGGGTGGCACCTTTTAGATAGAAAAAGATAATAGAAAAGGAAAAGAAGAAAAGAAGAAAAGGAGAAAATCAGAGAAACAGTGGTTGGAGTACATCGTCTGAATCTTTCGATGCCGCAGGTGCTGTGGAGATGTCATTGTGGTGCACTAGCTGAATAGAGTCTACAACGACCAAGAATGCATCTGGTTCGAGGTAAGGCTTCAGTAGTTGGCCGTTGACGACAAAGGGCTGTGCGTCAGGGGACAATTCTGATATAGCGATGCTTCCATTGTCACGCACTTCACATACTCGGAATGGCCCTGTCCACTTACTCTTTAATTTACCTGGGAATATCTGCAACTTTGCATCAAATAGCCACACTTTCTGTCCAACGTCGAAGGTCTTTCGTCTGATGTGCCGGTCATGCCAGCGTTTAACCTTCTCCTTGTACATCAAGGTGTTATCGTATGCGTAGTCTCGGAATTCCAAGAGCTTGTTCAGATCGTCTTTTCTCTTCTGACCACTTCTGCGTGAGTCCAAATTACAACTGTTGATTGCCTAAAGAGATTTGTGAATTAATTCCACGAGCAGATGGCATGGTTTCCCATATACAAGACGGTAGGGCGACATGTCCAAGGGAGACTTGTAGGCGGTTCGGTAAGCCCATAGAACTGAGTCCAAGAGTTGAGACCAGTCTTTTCTGTTCGGCCTAACAAGTTTCTGCAGTATAGTCTTGATTTCTCTGTTTGATAACTCCGCCATGCCATTGGTCTGCGGATGATAAGGAGATGCGACACGATGATCGATGCCGTACTCCTTCATTAATTTCTTGACCTCTTTGTTGATGAAGTGACTACCCCCGTCGGAGATGAGAATCTTTGGTATCCCAAACTACGAAATGATATTCTTCTTCAGAAACTGGCAAACTGTTTTGTTGTTGGCAGCTCGGGCGGGAATAGCTTCCACCCAACGACTCACGTAATCGACGACAAGAAGGATGTGCTCAAAAACTTGACTGTTAGGGAAAGGTCCCATGAAGTCAATGCCCCATGCATCGAAAACGTCTGCTATCTGAATGATTTTCAGGGGCATTGAATCTTTGGCAGTGAGTGTACCTTTCAGTCGCTGACAGTCAATACATCTTTTAACAAACTCTGCTGCATCCTTGAATAATGTGGGCCACCAGAAGCCACACTGTAGCGCTTTTGCTGCCGTGCGATCTCCAGAGTGATGTCCACCAGATTCGAGCGAATGATAATGCTCGAGGACACTAGATTGCTCCGTCTGAGGGATGCACCTACGCCAAATACAATCTGCTCCTTCTCTGAATAAAAGAGGATCCTCCCATTGGTAGAAGCGGATGATCGACATGAATTTGTTCTTCTGATTCTTCGTCCAATCCGAAGGTATTACCCCAGAGGCGAGGTAATTGACAATATCAGCATACCAAGGGAGAGAATCCACGGCTAAGATGGCTTCGTCAGGGAAGGTTTCTGTGATAGGTGCATTGCTCAGAGAAGGCTCATGTTGTTCAATTCTGGAGAGGTGATCTGCTACCACATTCTGAACTCCAGGCTTGTCCTTGATCTCCAAATCGAATTCCTGGAGGAGAAGGATCCAACGAATCAGTCTTGGCTTGGCATCCTTCTTCTGCTGTAGGTACCGGATAGCAGAGTGGTCCGTGAAAATTGTGACTTTTGATCCCAACAAATAGGATCTAAACTTCTCTAAGTCGAAAACCACAGCCAGCAGTTCTTTCTCTATCACTGTATAATTTCTCTGTGCTTCATCTAATGTTCTACTGGCATAGTGAATGGCGTAGGGCGCTCTGTCTTTCCTCTGCCCAAGGACAACTCCTACTGCAAAATCTGACGCATCGGTCATTATTTCAAAGGGAAAAGTCCAGTCAGGAGGCTGCAAGATTGGAGCTTGAGTGATAAGTTCCTTCAATTGATTGAAAGCAAGGAGAACCAACTGATCAACAATGAACTCGGTTTCCTTGCACAAAAGTTCTGTCAGAGTTCGGGCGATGAGGCTGAAATCCTTGATGAATCGTCTGTAAAACCCCACATGCCCCAGGAATGACCTCACATTCTTCACTGACTGAGGTGGATGATGATTTGAAATGACATCCACCTTTGCTGGGTCGACTTCCATGCCACGTTTGGAAACGACATGGCCCAGTACAATACCCTCAGTGACCATAAAGTGGCTCTTTTCCCATGAGAGCACTAGATTGACTTCACGGTATTTCTGAAGTATTCTGTCTAGGTGCTCAAGACAAGAATCGAAACTGTCACCATAGACAGAGAAATCTTCCATGAACACCTCGAGAAAACTGCCTACCATCTCGGCAAAGACTACTAGCATGCATCTTTGGAAGGTTGTAGGTGCGTTGCATAATCCAAAGGGCATTCTCTTGAAGGCGTAGGTGCCGAACGGGCAAGTGAAGGTGGTCTTCTCTTGATCCTCAGGGGCGATCGCCACTTGGTTGTACCCGGAGTACCCATCCAGGAAGCAGAAGAACTCCTTGCCAGCTAATCTCTCCAAAACTTGATCAATGAATGGCAAGGGGAAGTGGTCCTTCTTGGTTGCTGCATTAAGCCGGCGGTAGTCAACACACACCCGCCAGGATGTCGGTACCCGAGTTGAAATTTCCTCTCCTTTATCATTTGTAACCACGGTAAGCCCAGATTTCTTTGGAACTAAATGCAATGGGCTTACCCATTTTGAATCGGAGATGGGATAGATGAAGCCTGCGTCACACCATTTCGTGATTTCTTTCATAACGACGTCGCGAAGGTTAGGGTCCAACCTTCTCTGAAATTCGCGGGATGGCTTGGCATCTTCTTCTAGATAGATATGATGTGAACACAGAGCTGGATTTATCCCTCGGAGATCTGATACGCTCCAACCAAGTGCCTTGCGGTTCTTTTCTAGAACCTCGAGAAGTCGAGATTCCTGATCCGGATTCAGCCTGCTGCTGATGATGACCGGATACATTTGCTCTTCACCCGCAAGGAAAGCATACTTCCGGCCTGCAGGAAGTGGCTTGAGTTATGGCTTTGATCTGTCCACTTTATTTATCACTTCAGATACCATGCTGGTGGTGGCATGTACTTTGAGGCTGCAGCCATCCTTATCATCCTGTTGAGATCCGAGTGATGCACCGAACGGTACTGCACTAAGCTGATCATGTTCGGTTTGGAGTGAATGCTCAAGAAGATGCGCTTGCATCTGAGAATCTGTCTCCTAAGAATCATCGGAGCATATGGTGACTGTGCTTTCCAAGTCCTCCTCAAGAGTGAGGATTTCTCGGGTCCATGGATCGTCCAGTGACAATTCTGAGTCTCTGATCTCTGCGATAAAATCACAGTCTGCTTCTGGGACTGCCTGGCTCTCATCAGTTGTGGCATTCGGCTCTTTGTTCATATTGATCGTGATTTGTTGGGTGTTCGAGCTGAAAGTGATCTTCCCAGACCCGTAATCAACCACGGCACCTGAAGTACGGAGGAATGGTCTGCCAAGGATGATAGGGGTCTGGAGCAGGGGTGCAGGTGAGTCCATATCAAGGACTACAAAGTTAGCTGGGAATTTCATCTCCTGCACGGTAACTATCACGTCTTCCAACAGACCTCGGGGCCGCTTGACGGATCGGTCAGCGAACTGAAGGATCATGTGTGTCTGCTTGAGCGGTCCCAGCCTGAGTTCTTGCATTATAGACGAGGGCAGAAGGTTGATGGAAGATCCACTGTCAAGAAGAGTACGCTCGAAGACCTGGTCAAAAATCACACAACTGATCAGAGGTGCTCCTGTATCATGCTTTTTCTGGGGGAGGTTGCTGATAGCTGCAACTGTGGCCATGGAGAGAACGTGTTTTTCTACTTCTCAGCGTCTGTTGTCTTGCGCTGGGCGACGCCTGTTAGTACATGCCTCTTTCAGTCCTTTCTTTACAGCTGGCATGTATTCCACGACCTTCAACAAGGGAATCTCAACAGTCAATTTATCCAAAATATCCACAACACCTGGATCAGACAATGCCTTTTTTCGTTTTGCATTTTTTTTGGATTTTTGTATTGCATGTGGAAAAGGAATATTTACACCACTAGAAGGAAAATGAGAGTTCTTATCAAAATCATTGCCCACAGAATGTTGTACATCCGGACTACAAAAAGGAGTACAATCTGGATCTGAAATTGCTGGTGCTGCGGGGAGATCAAAAAGGGTAGCGTCGGCTCCATCGGCTGGCGAGGGATCGACTGCGGCTGGCGGCTCCTCCAAGGCTGGCACGGCTTCGCTTCTGCTACAAGCTTCTTTTTGGTGTTTTTGCTTTTGCTGATTTTTTTGTGTTTTTGGCTGGAGTTGCTTCTGGCAAGGCACGACGGTTGGACTGGCTTCTCCTTCTTCTTCCTCCTCACCCGCCCCTGGAGCTGGCATGGCTGATGCGGAAGATGACGATCCACTTGTTTCTTTATTCACCCCACTGGTAGTAGCAGGCGGAGGCAAGGCTCTACCGCTCCTGAGAGTAACAACATTAGAATAAATAGTAATATCGTTACTAGACATGGACAGGACATCACATTCTACCTGCTCTTTCTTCTTGAAATTGTTGGGGTTGGCTTCTACCTGCGCCGGAATAGTTGTTCGGGTGGCGGTCAGGTCATCAAGCTGTTTTGTCATCTCCGCTAGCCCTTTAACAAGCTGGGCTAGACACTCCATGGTGGGATTTGCAGGGGACATTTCAGAAGATTCAGCGTGCAGACCACGCTGTTGTTGGGTAGATGGGTGGGGAGGCTGTTGCTGGTGGTGTTGCTGTGGTGGTGCAGGAAGTTGAAGCTGTTGGTAAGACGGAGGAGGATACTGCTGATATTGCGGAGAGGGAGCAGCCGCGTACTGGTGATACGGCTGTGGGTGGCGGTACTGCGGCTGCTGCTGATAAGGAAAATTCTGCCTCCACTGATGTGTAAACTGGGGAGGCTGCTGGTGTTGCTGGTGAGGCTGAGAGGTTTGACCAAAATGACCACCCTGAGGTTGGTGGTACTACCGGTTGGCAAATTGCTGACCCTGGGGTTGTCCCTGAGGACGGGTCGGCAATGCATCATTACTCCATACCCCATTGACTTCTTGGATCAAGGGTGGTGGTGGGAAGACTGGATCAGGAATAGAAAGGAACTCTGGCTGGTATACGACCATCTGCTGCTGCAGCGGGCCCTGGTCGGGCACCTGCACGTAGTACACGTGTTGGACTGCTGGTGGCTGCTGGCTCGGCTGAGGTTGATGCTGCGGTTGCTGCTCGTCCTTCTTCTCAGCGGGAGCGTCTGATGGTGTAGCCGACTGGACAGAGTTGATCGTGCCGACCAACAGTTCAAGATACTTGTTGATCTGATCTAGCTTATCCAGGTTCTGGGTCCTCTTCTCGATTACAGCGAGTTTCTCGAGGTCCTGTGATCGCTTCTCAATGATATCGACCTTAGAGAGATGGCCCCCGATGATGCTGAGGTTGGAGCTCTCATCTCTCTCTGCTTCCTTGGATGCAGCCATGTGAACTTGTTTCTGGAGGATCTGGGGATGCTTCTGGTATGCCTTGGATGAAGAGAGGGCGGCCTCTCCTTCGGCCATTTCTTCAAAAATCTGCCAGACAACATCTTCATCCTTGTTGAAATGGGAGCCCCCACATGCTTCATCCACGAGCCTTTGGCTTTCAATGTTTAGTCCCCCAAAGAAATGTTGGACCAAGCTGGTCTTAGGGATCTCATGGTGGGGACACTTCTCCTGCAGGTCAGTAAATCTCTCCCATGCCTCGTGTACTGACTCATGTGCTCCTTGGGAGAAATTACTGATACGGGCTCGCATCTGGTTGAGCCGACCGAGAGGGTAATATTTGTGCAGGAAGGCGGACTTCAACTCCTCCCAGGTCGTCACGACCTTTCCCAAATGATTGACCCAATAGAGGGCCTTGTCCTGTAGACTGAAGGGGAAAGCCATCATCTTTACAATGTCCAGAGGGACATTGGGATAGTGTATGGTACGACAAATGCGGGAGAATTGCTGCAGGTGAATGTACGGCTCTTCGTTTGTGTTTCCATGAAAGGCAGGGAGAAGGGCTATGAACTGGGGCTTCAGCTCAAAGTGAGCGTGTACCGGTGGAATGAGAATCCACTCGGTCATCTGGCTATCTCCCGGATTGTATGTTTCTTTGAGTGTTGGCTTCGGTGGTTGTAATTCAAGGTCATCATCAGGAGGATCACCACCTCCACCTCCACCACCTCCTCCCCAGCTTCCTCTGCCATTGCCTCCTCCTCCATCGTCACGGTTCATCATATCATTCAACATATCCTGGAACGCGGTCTGTGTCAGGGCCTGCTCGGTCAGCTGCTGTTGTATGGCCTGGATAGATGCCAGCAAGTGTGCATTGACTTGGTTCTGATCTGGCACCTATCCCTCTGGTGGTGGCTGTTGACCCTTGCCCTTTCCTCCTGGCGCCATGTCAGGGTCTGAGTCGGATGAAATGAACTCCGGAGTAGTCTCCAGGGCTCGCACTGTCTTCTATCTGCATAATGAGATGGTCTGAATCAGATCACTTGCAATTAATGTTCAGCTGCCGTGATGAAGCTGGAATTCAGGTCAACCCCAGCATGTTGTGAATGGGAAAGGGATGTAGACTGTAATCGACTCCCATTCACAACGGCGAAAGCGGGACAAAAGGGATCCCAGTTTATTGGGTGGCCAAGAGAAGGGTAGAAAACGAGGAGTCTGGAGATCGATCCGCAAAGTCCGGATCGGGTTCTCGGGAATCACCTCGAAATTATTGGCAGAGTTGAGTCTGTGGAATCGATGTAGGTGTCGGCATGGTCCCGACGAAACCATCCATGGATCAACTTCGTGAAGAACAAGAGAATGTCGGATTGTTGGAAGAATGATACGATGGTCAACGAGGAATAAAAGGAGTGTAAAACAGTAGAAAGGCTCGGTTGAGCGGGGTGGTCAAAGGGAGAAACAACAAAATGTGCGCAAATGCGCGGGACTTGATCTTTGAACCTTAATCTAGATCCATTCAAACACAATACAAAATCGGGTTCACCAACTCACGCCATGTGAAGCCGTGAAAGCTCGGCTATTTATTATCTTTTAATTTTTAGTGTTGTGATTTTCAGGCATATCTTATAACAAGTCCTTAGTACGCTACCCTATAGGAGAGAGAGTACTGCCGGAAGAGTATCCCGTACTTGTCCTCCTCCTGTGTAACCTGTAGTCTGTACTTTTTGAAGTCCTTGTAACCCTTCCTGGATCCCTACTCAGCCAAAGAAAAGAGAGAGGAAGCCGATAGGCGAAACCAATACTTCGATTCTCGCTCGCAACGGAATCACCCGTGAGCGTGCAAGAACCTACTCGGACGCAGGAAAATGAGACAAACACCCCCGTGAAGGCATGGCCTATGCTCAATACTTCGGACAGGGTCGATGCTCTCACAACAGAGAGTCACCATTGGTGACCAAGTCCTACTCGCCTACGTACGATAGAAGCGCCATTACTTCGGAAATCCAGGCGATACACAAGGCAGTTGCAGACTGGGTTTTGGGCTTTAATCCTTAGGGGTCGCACTCGCTCAAGGGAGTAGGATTTTGGTCCCCCTCCAAGGTACCTGAAAACAATGAGGGCTTTATGAACCTGGTACAATGATAGTCCATTACAGATTTTAATTAAGGTCAAAGTTTATTTAGCAGTCCCCTTGTTTTAATTTTTGGGGTTTCACTTTTTTTTGGATCTGTTTCATACCAGCGCCTAACGTTTTTGTAGATTTTCATTTAATTCCTAGGTGCTCAAAATCAGAGGGAGATAGCGGAAAAGCCGTGCAAGTGGTTCCATGATGGAAGTCTCACCATTGAACTGAATGATGCATGCTGAGTTAGAAGACTTACAGTGCATCCCAGCTCTCTCCATGTGGTATGCAAAACAGAATTTTTAAACCTATCTACATGTCGGTATGCAAGGCACAAAATCGTCCTAAACATAAGCTGCTATTAACGTGAAGAACCATAAGTCGCTCATTCATCTCTAGCCCGAAGGGTCCGGTCTTGGCTCACCCCTCCTCTGTACTCAACACACTTGAGCTTAGGAGAAAGCGCTTTACAGGGCTCGCTGCGGCACAAGGGCTAAGAGATAAATGAACGGCTTGTTTAAGTTTGACTAGATCCAAGCGAAGTAGACTATAGGAACATGCATTCTTATTAATGTTTGGACCTAGCTACCGAGTCAAGCAACCTATATCTAGGGGCTCCAAGCACACAAAACAAAGTAAAAGAAAGGCGGAAAGCTCAAAACTTCTGAAAACAAAATAAAAGAAGGCAATGAAAACTCGAAAAAGCCGCGATGAGGCCTCCAGGTGAACAATCACCCGGGCACTGGACCTCATTGTGAAGAGTAGAGTCCTGTTTAATTACATGCCAAAAATGTCTCTCTCTCACCATAAATTACAAAATAAATAATCCTAAGTGTCTATCTCTGACTAATGCCCATCTCTTTGCTTCCTTGGTGCTCTCTCCAGATGGTCATGAGAAAAAGACCATCCTCCTCCAAGCTTGGCTGCATTGGCCTCCTAAGAAGCCATCCTTGCATGGCAGGCCCTCGCATCAAAGTCACAAAAAGAATGCATTAGTAGAGCTCAATCAATCAAATGGAGCAGATGTAAGAATCACAATAAATAAATAAATGAAGTATGGCGATTAATAGCAATAAAAATAGCTGCTCACAAAAAGGAATGATAAATCAAGAATTTTTTTATACAAGAATGACAGAATAAATTAGGCTATGCTCATTGCTCCCCGGCAACGGTGCCATCTGATAACAGAGATATTTTGCGAGGGTCACCTTAAATAATATGAAAAGTGTCGCTGAGGCGACCTCTCACAAAACACCCGAGTTGATCAGCAATTAACCCACAATCCAAAGAATACAACAATCTAGCTCAAAAATAAATGTGAATTAATCTTTATTTACTCTACCATAAAATGTATAGGGAACAAGCATGTAGAGGTCGAACCACAGAGAGCAATACAAAAATGCAATAGCCTACATGTATCTCAGAGTCATCCTTGAGTGGGTTTATATATATATTTTATATTATTATTATTATTTTTTTATTTTTAATAATATAATTAGGTAATATATATATATATTTAATATAATTATAAATATATGTATACCCATAGAGGGTTAGTATATAGCTTATAATGCATACAATATATATATAGGTATATATAAGGATAACAAAAAAGGATATATATTTTATATTTTTTTTCTTTTCTTTATTTTATATTAAGGTTAATAAGTAGATATAAGAATACATATAAATAATTAGATATATATACCTATATATATTAATTTTTTTCTTTTTTTCTTCTTAGGAAATATATATATATATAAAGGGGTATTATAATATTTACAAAAATACTCAAAAATAGTCAAAAATGCAGGAACAAAGTCTTTTTGGGATTTTCAAGGGTTTTTACTATTTTTGTGATTTTTGGCATTTTTGAAAATATTTTTAGTATTTTTAAATAGCTAAATAATAGCAAACAGTGGAATAGGTTCTGGCTGTTACAAAAATAGACCTTAAAAATAGCTAACGGCCTCAAAAATTTTCCACACTATTTTTCTAAAAAATTAATAAAATAAAGCATAAATAGGGCCTAAGTTTATAATTTTCTGATTTTTCTTTAATTTTTTATATTTTTTTGAAGGTTTTGGGTATTTTTGAATTTTTAAGGTTTTCCTTTTGAGATTTTTAAGGGTTTTTGGATTGACACTAGAATAGGTCAAAATACACCATAGGTAATTTTTTTGGAATTTTTCGAGGCATTTTCATATTTGTTTAGGATTTTATAAGTTAGACAGTGAATAAAAGACATGTTTTTGATTTTTAATAAATGCAAAAATGCAACAAAATGAAAAACTAAAAATATAGCATGCAAGCACAACCAAACAGGAGCTTAAGTCTATTTTTGCAAGATTTTTCAAGTTAATATGGAGCACAAAATAAATAGACAAAGCATTCAAAAATAAATGGCCTGGCAGGGGTATTTTTGCAAATAAAATAGTTCGCAGGGGCATACATGCAAAAATCACAATAAAATTACACATGGACTTTTATTTTCAGGACCATTTGATAATTACAGGAACCCGACGGGGTTTAATTGCAAATTTCACGCGCCTCACGTGGTTGCTACACGTGAGGCGCGGAAGGACTAAAGTGTAAATCTTGAAACATCGGGGGTCCTTCTGTAAAATATACATTTTATTTACAACATGACTTTTTATTTTAGGTATTAAACTATAAATACAAAAAGGCGGGGGCTAGATGTGAAATTTACCCCCAAATAAGGCGTGTCATCCAACGGCGCTAGAGGCGCCACTTATCCACGCGTCGCGCATCCGACGGTGGATACCGGTTCAGCGATGAAGGGGCTGGATTAGACGATCCGGGCTGATCTGACGGTTGGCACGTGGCTTCATCGGACGGCTCTCCTTCGATCTGGGCCTCGCCTCCTGATCCGACGGTGCTGAAGCTCCCTGGAAGAACAGGGAAGAAGCTCGCGCCTGGTGAGCTTCGATCGAGAAGCTCGGGCTCCTCCAGGGCTCCCCGGTGCGTCTGAGGTGATATACATGTAGCTGAAGGCGTCCCGCATCGACTGATGGTGATCTCATGGCTCCTGGTGGTCCGAAACGTCCGGTCGAGGTCGATGAAGCAAAGGACCCCCAGGAACCTCTTCCTGGTTCAACGCAAGCCCAGATGGGCTCTATTCTTCGATATACCTGCATAGAAAGAACCGCGGGCGAGAGAGCTATCTCCTCGACCCGGGGTTTTGAAGCTGCGATGCAAGATGGAGGTGGGCGGAGGGGCTCCGGCGAACGGCGGAGGAGGAGCCCCGATTCGTCAAGACCTATGGTCCTGGGTTGAACAAATGGGTGCGATAGATGGAGAAGACGTTGAGGTTTGAAATGGAATGCTCGGGGCGGTCGGAAACAGTAGGGTTCACGGTGAAGAAGTCGCTCCGACGAACTTCGAATTTTGATTCTTACGCTAGGGTGATTAACTAACAACTAATCTAACTACTGGAATGAAACGCTAACATTAAAAGCTAACTAAAAACGCATAAAAGGGCAGCTCTTATACCTGGGGGCCTCCAGGGAGCAGGGCGGACGCCGGAGCTCCGCCGCATCAAAATTCTCCGTCCTCCGGCCAAGTCGAGGCGATGGGTCACTCCCCCTGTCACGATGAATGGTCCAGGAGCAAGAACAAGGCGTTTGGGTGGAATGAAAATGGCCAAATCCGAGGAAGGAGGCGGAGCTAATTATTTATAAACATTGGCAAGAGGCCTTATTATCCGGCGATTATTGACTGATCCAATGAATATCTTGTTGATCTATGATTTTGGCGGGCATCATGGATGATCAGAGGACAAATCTTGTGAAGGAAGCGAGCCAGGATGATGGAAGGGATGGCCGCGAAAAATGGAGGAAAATCGGGGATTTGATCGTTCAGAGGCGCCAGGCAAAGGATGGGACAGTTGACCAGGGGGTCAATGAAGGCCGACGCCTCATTGGGCCACGTCAGCCGCTACAAGACAAAACAGAAAATCTGATGGGAGATTGATTTATTTGATACCCTAAATGATTTTATTAATTTTTTCTTATAAAATGAAAAATGTGTATTATTTCGTCTAGTATTTATTTATGATTTTTATTGAATTTTTTGAGGTATTTTATTATAGTTTTATTTGAATAATGTGTATATGTATGTATTTACATGTATTTTTGTGTATTTTATTTTTAATTTGTTTATTTTCTTTTATTATTTTATTGGCTTATTTTATAAATTTATAATTTATTTTTGTGAGTATAAAGGTATTTTTGTTTGATTTTTATGAGTTTATTTATATTTTTAAATAAATAGGTATAGGTGTATGTAGGTATACTTATAGGTGTTTTATCTATGTATTTTATATACTTAATTTATTTATTGTATTTTCTTGATTTTTATTTTGGATTTACATTTTCAATGAGTCAAGTATAATGTATACATTATTATAAAAATATAAAAGAGTAAAAGAACCAAGGAATAAAATCCTTTTTATTTATGTATAGGTATATAGCATAGGTATTTTATCTATGAATTTGTAGACTTATTTTATTTTACAAATTATTTTTGGTTTTCTTTAACTTCTAATATGTGTATGCATTATATACATTATTTACGAAATTCTAAAAATATGAATTTATACAAATAATGAATATTGAATAAAATGCATATTTTAATCAGTCCTATATACAAGGAGGGCCAAAAATCTAACTTCTGCATATGGACTCCAAAAATTATGAAACCAATTTTATAAAATAGTTCTTGGAATGCTATATACAATTAAAGGTGAGTTTGGTGATTTGGAGTTTTTATTTGCAAGATATAGGTCTGTGAAGTTGAGATTTTGGCTTTTTATTCTGTGTATAAAATGTACACTGGGTATTATTTTTGCACAAACTCAATTTTGTATTTTTATTTACATTATTATCTACAACTTTCATGTACAAAGTTTCTTTATTTGATGAAGAAAGAATTATGTACAAAATAGGTGCCAAAATGCATAAATGAATGAATTAATAAATGAGGTATTTATTGTACACTGGCCCTTATCTCCCCCTACTTTATTCCTTGTCGACCAATACCATGCTCGCCTTGGTCTCGGGGTTTGGGTCATAAATTATTTACAATATTTTATTCCTTTTTCTTTTCTTCTCTTTATTCTATAATTTTGGCATTAGGAACCTTATTTATTGTGTAATTAATACAATGAATCATATATGCTTTTATGTACAATTTGATGCTATTTATATGCATTTGCTGGGGTTTTTGAGGCCAAAATGATAGAATAAAGGTGATGAAATGGAGATTCATCAGTCACCACCATCTCCGTTAGTAAAAAGAATAAAAAACAGAAAAATAAAAAAATTCTAAAAAGAAGATCGCAATCGAAGTGAAGCCATGCTAGCCATGGAGGAGCCAACACCAACAACTGATCCAGAGCCATCCGGTAGAGTAGAGACCATCGTTGGTTTTTCATTTCCACGAGCAACAACATCGTCATTTCCAGAATGTCCACCTTTTTGCAGTCTAGATGTACAAAATATTGTGGACAACAATTCTGTTGTAAATAAGAACATTTTTTTATTTTAGTTATATAAATATTTCTATTCCTGATGCAATACAAAATTCCAAAAAAATTGCAAAAAGAAAAAGTGCATTGTCTGATACATGTGTTGTGGATATTCTAAAAAATCTGACTGTTGATTTACAATGGATGCAAGCCATGGAATACATGTCTGCTGTGAAGAAAGGCTTGAAGGAAGTGTGTACAAATAAGTGTTGGTCGAATCACAACAATAGACGCCAGCAAGTTGAGAAGCATTTCCTCACCATGGCGACGGTTGTAGATATCAGCAACCTCCTTCAGAAGAAGGCAGACAGAGGAACACATCTGATCAGATGTGTGATTTTTTACCAAGTCTTCGAGCGAACCCTACTTGACAGAGGCTCTTCCAACAACCTCCTGCCTTCATCATCACTGCAAGAATTTGGATGGGTCCATTGAAGCAGACATGCATGATTCTTAAGTTGATTGAACGGTCTATCAAGCAACCTCGAGGTCTGTTGGAAGATGATGTCGTAAAGGTACATGACATGAAGTTTCCTGTTGATTTTCTAATCGTTGATATGGACTCTCCTGGACCATTACTTCATACCCCAATTATCCTTGGACAACCATTCTTGCACATTGTAGAGGTCGTGGTTGACTATGGGTCTGGGAAGATCACATTCAGCTCGAGCAACCACAGAGTTGCCATAGACATGGTAGTGAACCAAAAGTCGTATCTCATGAAAGCCATGCAGCACCATCTGAAGCAGACTGTGACTTTATTACAAACAGCAGAGATTCAAAACTCTCTTTAAATGATACATATACACTGGAAATCCTCTCTCCCAAGGAGGACTAGGAAGGCACAATTGACACAAGATCCAATATCACTTGGGAGGCAGATTCCAATTTAATGATGCACCTACTTGATTCAGAAGATTCATGCCAGTTCGAACATGAAGATTCATTGCATATTTGTTCAGCACATTATCAGTTGAACCACAAGTCACTAAGGTGAGCAGTACCTCCAAATTTCGGCAGATCATCCACCCATCAGCACAGTTTTTGAAATGACCGAAAAGCAGATCAGATTAGAACTCGAATTGAAGCCACTTCTGGTAGGGCTCAAGTATGCCTTCCTTGCGAGTGCAGAAAATATGTATACGGTCATCAGCAGCAGCAGGCTGACCATGAATCAAGAATCTTGACTTCTTGAGGTTCTAGAGAAAACTGTAAGGCACTTGGTTGGTACGTATCAGACCTCCGCATGATAAATCCTTCCATGTGCTCACACCATATTTACTTGGAAAAAGATGCCAAGTCGTCCCAAGAGTTTCAAAGAAGAATGAACCCAAATCTGTGGGACATATTCATGAAAGAAATCACAAAATGGTGTGACATAAGCTTCATTTATCCCGTCTCCGATTCAAAATGGGTAACCCTCTACATGTAGTTTTAAAGAAATCAGGGCTTACTGTGGTTACAAATGAAAGAGGAGAGGAGATTTTTACTCAGGTATCGACATCCTGGCGCATATGTGTCGACTACCACAACCTCAATACAGTAACCAAGAAGGATCACTTTCCCTTGCCATTTATCGATCAAGTCCTGGAAAGATTAGTTGGTAAGGAGTTCTACTTTTTGGATGGGTATTCTGGGTACAACCAAGTGGCAATCTCCATAGAGGACCAAGAGAAGACTACCTTCACTTTCTTGTTCGGCACTTATGTTCTCAGGAGATTGCCCTTTGGTCTGTGCAATATCTCTGCCACATTCCAAAGATATATGCTTGCAGTCTTCACCGAGAAGGTTGGTAGTTTCCTCTAGGAGTTTATGGAAGGCTTCTCCATCTACAATGACAGTTTTGATGCCTATCTTGAGCACCTAGACAAAGTACTTCAGAAATGTTGTGCAGTAAATCTTGTGTTATCTTGGGAAAAGAGCTGCTTCATGGTCACAGAAGGGATTGTGATGGGTCACATCATTTCCAAACGTGGCATGGAAGTTGATCAGGTAAAGGTGGATGTGATTGCCAATCTAGAGCCACCTCAGACGGTTAAAAATGTGAGGTCATTTCTGGGGCATGTAGGTTTCTACAGGAGATTCATCAGAGAGTTCAGTCATGTCACCGGATGATGACACAGATTTGTAGAGGGTCGTACGGTTTCACAAGGCAAAACTGCATTCGATGTATTTACCACTCAATAAATCTCAATCGATCAACAATCAACCCACGAATAGATCAAACAATGAATAACACAAAATATCAGTTAGAATTTATGATTCTCTACAAAACACAAGGTATAGCAAGCAAGCAAGTAGAGGTTGAACCACAGAGAGCAAAATCGGTAGCCTGCAGTTATTTTTAACCAAAGAGCATTATGTACAGGTATGCCATTCATTATATATATAAATACATATATATATAATGGGTTTTTAATTTTATATACATTTTTTATTTTAGTTTAGTTTTATATTTTTATATTTTGTATTTTTTTCTTTTAAAAGAGTAATATAGAATATAATAGCCTCAATATATAAAACAATAGATACTAAAGATATATATAACTAAAAATAACAACAACTACATAATTAAATATTTTTAGGTTTTAAAATATTTTTTAATGTTTTTATGATTTTTCTAGCATTTTTGCTAATTTTTATGGATTTTTAAAATAAAAAAGATCCCAAAAGATGGATAAAATAATAGGTTGAGATCGAAATAGAAATTAAAAATAGGGAATTAAGTCCAAAATTTTCTAAATCAATTATAATATATAGATAATAATATAAAGGAAATTATAAAATAGAAAAAAAACTATTTTTCTGGGTTTTGAACTTTTTTTAGATTTTTATAAAGGTTTTGGGGTTTTCAATTTTTAGAGTTTTCTTTTTCTATTTTTAGTGATTTTTGATCTGAAAACTAAAAAAACTTAAATAAAAAATATTTTTTTTTGGAAATTTTTCAAAAAGTTTTTCTTGTTTTTTTGTATTTTATATGCTAGACAAGGGGCAAAAACGTGCTCATTATATTTTTAAAAATAGAAAAAGGTCCAAAATTGCAAAATAACATATGATGTGAAGCTACAAGCAATCAAGAGCCTACATCTAATTTTTCGTGATTTTTAGAGCACCATAGCTATTTTAAATAAACATGACAAGCACACAAAAATATAATTGTTGGTAGGGGTATATATATAAATAAAATAAACTCCAGGGGCCTCTATGTAATTTTGTCCAAAAATATAGCATGTACATTAAATTTTCTTGGACAAAAAGTAAATACAAAAAGTATCAGGGGCATCTTTGCAAAATGGCCACCTTACGTGGGACGACGCGTAAGGTGACCTAGCATGGACCTAAATGTAATATAACATAACCATCGGGGCCTTCATGCAATTTCACCATTTTATTTTCACTGCATAGATTATTTATTAAATTAGTAAATAAATACAAAAAGTATCGGGGCAAGATATGCAATTACCCCAATCATGCATGCCATCGGACGGTTCTGGTCCCTCACTAATCCACGTGTCGTCATCTGGACGGGCGATTAAGCTTCGACGATGGACGTATATGATTAAATCGCGGGAGCGATCTGATGGTCAAAACGACCCCAGATCGAACGACTTTGGATGCATCAGGAAGAACAAAGAAGAGGGCTTCCCTAAAGCTCGCCCCGTCGTTCCGCGTCAGGGAGATGGTTTGAAAATTTCAAGGGCTCGCTGATCAAGCCTCGTTAGTCCGGTGTTCCTGGAGCTACTTTATATTCTCGAAGCCACCCCATATGGGGTCCTTAGATCGTGGTTCCTGCACCAATAAACTCACGGGTCAAGGACAAAATTCCTCGACCCGATTAAGCATGAAATATGTGGGAAATGGCATGAACGAAGGTGTAGGAAGGGACGCTCAGACGAAGGGCGGTAGAGGAGCATCGATTCATAGAACCATGTTGGTTCTGGTTGGTTGGACGGTTCGGGAAGGCGGAGAAGGTGATGGGAATCGAAGGGAGGTGATAAGAGCGACAGAGAATGATTCAGCACACATGGAGGGGTTTGTAGGAGCTCAGATCCAACAAACTACGAAGAAGGATTTTTACACTAACTCAATCAACAAAAACCAAAACTAAGAACATCAAATGAAACCTACAACTATATACTACTTAAAATCGAAAGAAACAACTCTTATACATGTCGGCAATGGTAGGGAGCAGGGTAACCGGTGACGACCACTGTGGGTGCACCTCCTCCTCAGCGAGCCGCTCCAGACCTCAGGGGTTCTCCCTCTGTCATCAAGGAACTCTCTAGACCAAGATTTAGGGGCTCTAAGGCTCGAAACAATGACTAAAAAATGAAGGGAAGGAAGAGATTGTTATTTATACATAGTCTATACACCCTTATTAGCTAGCAGATTGAGAGAATACGAGCTATGTACAAGGGATCTAAGGCCAGGGCGTGGATTAGGGTTGATCAAAGAGTGATTTAGCAAAAGATCAGATCGATGAGTGATAGTGCGCACAGGAAATCGGGGAGAAGACGTGGAAAATGACCGGTGCTAGAGGTGAGACGACCTGAAGGCTGAGTTGATTGGTGGTCAACAAAGGGCGCGATATTATAGGTCCACATCGGCCACTACAAGATAAAATAGTCCAAATTATTCAAAAATAAATAATTAAAAATAAAAAATGATTTTATTAATTTTCAAATATAAAATAAAAAAATTTTATTATTTTGTGCAATATTTTATTATGAGTTTTATTTTTTGTGACGTTATTTATTAGTAGTTAAATTTTAAGTATATATTTATAAGTATATTCATTTATGTTTTGACTATTTTATTTTTACTTTGTATATTTTAGTTTATATATTTTATTCTCTTATTTTATATATTTAAAACTTATTTTTAGGTAAATTAATACATTTTTATTATATTTTTATGATGTAATATATACACTTACATAAATGGGTGTATTAATTACATTGGTGTATGTGTAGGTATTTTATCTATGTATTATATGCACTTATTTTATTTTAATGGTTTATTTATGGTTTTATTCCATTTTTAATATGTACATGTACTATAAATAATATTTACACAGTTATAAAAATATAGAATTATAAAATAATAAAGAATAAATAAAATAAATATTTTATTCAGGTATATTGTACAATGAGGGTCCAAAACCTAACTTTCACACCTTAACTCCAAAAATTATGAAACCACCTACCTTCATTAAATAGCTTATGAAAAGTTATATACAATTAAAGATTTTGATATATTTTGAGTTTTTATTTGAGAATTATGGGTCTGGGAAGTTGGGATTTTGGAATCTTATTCAGAGTATAACTTTTACACTTTATATTATTTTTGTATGAAATTAATTTTGTAAATGTCTATATATTATTATCTTCAATTTTCATGTACAAGCTTTCTTTATTTGAGGTATAAAGAGTGAAAAATAAAATAGGTCCCAATAATGAATTAATAAATGGAATTTTTATTGGATTATTTGCCCTTATCTCCCCTACTTTATTCCTTGTCGACTTAGTCATCAAGATGCCAGGTCTTGGGGTTTAGTGTCATAAAATACCTTTGGAATTTTATTATTTTCTTTTCTTTTCTTTATTATATAATTTTGGCATTGAAAACAATGTTTTATACAATGTTTATACAACAAAGAATGAATGTTAATTTGTACAAATTAATGGTATTTACATGCGTTAGCTAGAGTTTTTAAGGCCAAAATGATAGAATAAAGGTGATGAAATGGAGATTCATCACCCTGACCTCTCACTGAGTTACTCTGCAAGGAGTATGAGTTTCGTGTTGATCAGCGGGTTCTCCTCTCATTCAATCAATTAAAGGAGCTAATCACTCAAGCTCTAGTCCTACAGCTGCCTGATTACTCTCTACCCTATGAGATCATGACAGATGCATAAAAATTCGTAGTTGGGCAGTTCTAGGACAAAGGAAAGACAAGGCACCCTATGTGATTCACTATACCAGCAAAACATTAGATGAAGCTCAAAGAAATTACAATGTCACAGAGAAAGAATTGCTGGATATGGTATTCGCCCTTGAGAAGATCAGATGGTATATGCTTGGATCTAATGTCACCATATATGTTGACCACTCCGTTATCTAGTACTTGCAGCAGAAGAAGCATGCCAAGCCTAGATTGATCAGGTGGATCCTTCTCCTCCAAGAGTTCGATTTGGAGATCAACGACAAGCCTGGAGTTCAGAATGTGGTAGCAGATCACCTCTCCAGAATTGAACAGCAAGAGCCTCCACTAAGCAGTGCACCCATCACAGATACCTTTCTTGATGAGTTGATTATGGCCGTAGATTCATTCCCTTGGTATGCTGATATTGTGAACTACCTCGTTTCCAGTGTAGTCCCACAAGACTGGATGAAGATAAAAAAGGACAAATTCATGTCCCAAATCCATTTATACCAATGGGAAGACCCACTTTTATTCAGAGAGGGAGCATATTGCATTTGGCGACAATGTATCCCTCAGGCGGAACATCATAGTATTCTCGAGCATTGTCACTTGCTCGAATCTAGTGGACACCACTCTGGAGACAGAACGACAACAAAAGTATTGCAGTGCCCCATCTGGTGGCCTACATTATTTAAGGATGCCTCAACATACGTCAAGTGCTGCACTGACTATCAGAGATTGGGATGCACCCTCACAACTAAAGATTCTATGCCCCTGAAGTTTATTCATATTTCAGATGTATTCGATGCTTGGTACATCGATTTCATGGGACCCTTTCCTAATAGTCAGGGATACGAGCACATCCTTTTTACCGTTGATTAACACTGAGTTGAAGTTATTCCTTCCCGATCTGCTGACAGCCCTACTGTGTGCCGATTTATGAAAAATACCATCATCTCATGGTTCGAGATTCCAAGGATTCTGATATCAGACGGGGATAGTCACTTCATTAACAAAGAGGTCAGAAAATTAACAAAGCAGTATGTCATCGGACACCAAGTCGTGTCTCCTTATCATCCCGAGACCAATTATCAAACAAAGAAATCAAGACGATCTTGCAGAAGCTTGTAAAGCTGGACAGAAAAAATTGGTCCCAACTCTCGGGCACTGTCCTTTGGGCATACAAAATTGCTTACAAATCTCCCTTGGTTACGCCAACCAATCGTCGTGTATGGAAAGCTATATCATCTTCCTATGGAGTTGATCCAGAAATCATTATGGGAAATCAATATCTGCAACTTGGACTCATGTAATGGTCGTCAACAAAGAAAAGAGGATCTGAATAAGCTCCTAGAATTTCGAGACTATGCTTATGATAACACATTGATGTACAAGGAGAAGGCTAAACGGTGGCATGATCAACACATTAGATGAAAGACCTTCGAGACTAGACAAAAAGTGTGGCTATTTGATGCAAAGTTGAAGATGTCTGGGCAAATTAAAGAGTAAATGGATGTGGCCACTCAGAATGATAGAAGTGCGTGACAACTGAAGAATCAAGATATCAAACTTATCAGCTGACGCACAACCACTCGTCGTCAATGGTCAGTTACTGAAGCCGTACCTTGAGCATGACATTTTCTTGGCCATTGTCGATTCAGTTCAAGTGATATGCAATGAAGAAGCCTCCACAACCTTAGCAGCATCGAAAGATTCATATAATGTTCCTAAAAAACTCTTCCTCTAGTTTTCTTCTTTTCTGTTGTATTTTTTATTTTCTACTTTGTTTTCCTCATCCATTGCCTCTATACTTAGGATATGCTTCATCCTAAGTGTAGGGGGGATGAGTGACTTCACAGTTCATTCCTTGTCTCGCCACATGTCTCCTCACTTGGTTATATTCTTGTCTATACTTAGGGATATCTTACTATAGGGGGAGACATGATGAATCGTTGTGTTGTTCATTCCCACCCTCGACCTCCATGCATGTAGATACAATTTTCTATACTTAGGATTATTTGATCCAAAGTATGGGGGGGATCGACTTCTCATTCTTCTGATTCTTTTGTTCATTATTCTTTAGTCGTTGTAGTATAGGCTTTTCTATACTCAGTACGACTTATGTCATCTCTTTTTCTCTATGATCTATGAGGACATAGCTCAATCTATGTATAGGGGGGTCGTATATACTTCGTATATACTTCAGCCATAAGTCATACTTTCATATTTTCAAAATGTATGGCTAAAATATTATATTATATATACGTATACAACTCATTAAATCAATTAATAAAAAGATGTATGTTATTCCTAAAATTCTTTTTGTATATACTGATTAATGAATCAGACAAAAATATTTTGCAAAATATTTGAAAAATAGTTTGAAAATCTATTTGGAAAATCTATTGAAAACTATTTGAAAAATATTTTGTAAAATATTATCAGTGTTTGTAAAATTATTTTGTTTATAAATTTATTTTGAAACTTGTTTGCAAATGGTTTTGAAAATGGTTGCAAAAATATTTGAGAAATCTCTATATACTGTTGAAAAATCTTTGCAAAATGGCTTTCAAATATTTGTAAATGCTTGTAAAAATTATTTGCAAAAATTATTTTGAACTATAGTTTCAAAATTGTTTGAAAAATCATTTTCAAATAAGTTTGAGGAATATATACATCATCTTAATAAACAACATTTTCACCAACTGTATATATATCTATAGAAACAACTAACTCTTGTGTAAATCCTTTAAACCTCAATTCTTGTAAATTAGTAAGATGCACTCTCGTGTAAATATTTGTACCTATCTTTTATTCAAAAATTTTTTTATTTTGAAAAATTCCTAAAAAATTGCAAAACCAAAATCCCAAAAACATTTGTAAAAACCTTTTCAAGAATTACATAAAAATTCGTAAAAATTTTTCAAAAAAAACATAAAAAGTTCAAAACTAGAAAATTGCATCACAAAAATATTTTTCTTGCATTATATATAGCATTCACATTTTTCAGAATGACTTAGAACAAGTCCAAATAAAATCCGAAGATTGAAGCTTGGAATAAACCTTAATATACTTAATTTCAGAGGAACGCATTGAGGACTGAAAGTGGAGATATTTCAGGTCACCTTGACTTCATTCGTTAGGTAAGATTATGTTCATGAGTCAATTCAATGTGCTTAAATAGAACCCTTCATATCATACATAAGACTCTTAAGACAGTGACTTGACTGGAAACCTCGCACCTAGCACTTAGCACAACTCAGATGGACTGTTGAAAAATCTTGCGGTCCAAATCGGGATGATGCAAGGCCACTTCATCAATGGTGGTTCAGGAACCATTCTTGGGAATTGTCAACACCGGTACTCTAACCCACTTCTTTTGGTAACAATGATATCTAAAGAGTGGAGACAAATTGAGATAATGCTTCGGATGAGGAATGGTCTACCGAAGCAACTTCTCCAAGACCCCAAAAGATGCTATATCCACCGAGGCACAAGAAAGAATATAGAAGATATACAAAGTCAAAGAAAATGTCCAAAGAAGCCAATACAAAAAATCCGCAAGAATTCGAGCTTCAGAAAAAGCCTGCTTCTTGGTGAAGAGTCGGTTACACTGATCAACTTCACAAGGGAATGAAGACTACACTGGTCCATTCTTGCTTCTTTTCTCATTCTTCTAACTTCTTCCCCATTTAGTTGTAAAGATCGGGAGCACCTGACCTTAGAAGGATATATCTATCTCCACGAGGACAAGTTATCAAAAGAGCAGACACATTGATGGCTCAACGATTTTGTCTTGAGAGAGCTGAACAAATTCATACGCATGGTTCTATCACTTCAAGGTAGAAAGGTATGCAACTGGGAGGATGGTTATGACATGGATGTGAATTGGACTGGATGATAGGAGTCTGGAACCTAAGGGTTGTTATGTCACACTTCCCGACTTCATGTAGTTCCGAACACATCATTATTAAAAAGGCCTTCTCTCATCTCAAAACTTTGACTTTATTACTTCAAGTTTAAAAATCAACAATTATTCCAAGTTACTTCCTTTTATTTTCTTTATTTTGTTTTCTGTACTTATAGGAATAAGTGTTTGCTAAGGGATAGCAAAGGCAAGTACAGGTGGTGATGAATCTCCATTTCATCCACTTTATTTTTTCATTGTGACCTTAAAACCCTAGCTAAATGCATGTTTATATCATTATTTTGTCAAAATAAGCAATTCATTATTTGTACAAATACACTGCATTAATTATAGTATAAATTACATTGTGTAAAGCCAAAATAAAATAATAAAGAAAAGAAATAGAATAAAATGCCGAAGGTATTTTAATGACCCTAGACCCGAGATCAAATTAAGAATCAATTTGATCGATAAGAAATAAAGTAGGGGGAGATAAGGCCCAAAAAGATAATAAATATCCCATTTATTTATTCATTCATCAAATGAGTCATTTCGAGATCTATTTTATTTTTTATTATTTATACATCGAGTCCAGAAACTTTATACATGAAAGTCATAGATAAAAATACCTAGAAAATACAAAATTTATTTCATACAAAAATAATATACAATGTACATTTTATACTCAGAATAAAAAGCCAAAATCCAAACTTCCCAGACCCATATCTTTTCAATAAAAACTCAAAATATATCAAAATCACCTTTATTTGTATATAACTTTTAGTAAGCTATTTAATAAAGTGGTTTCATTTAATTTGGAGTTAAGGTGTGGAAGTTAGGTTTTGAACCCCTACTGTATAGCTCACCTAAATAAAATATTCATTTTATTTATTCTTTATAATCTTTATAATTTTATAATTTTATACCTTTATAAATATTATTTATAATATATGTACATATTTAGAATAGAATAAAACCTTAAAGAAAGCACAAAATAAAATAGTCTATATAAATACTAGATGAAATACATATACTTATACCTATATAAAATATACCTCTATTTATTTGTGTATAAATAACATCAAAAAATACAATAAAAATATAATTGTTTATTTAAAAATAAATAATAAATATAGAAAATATGGAAATAAAATAATAAAACCAAAAATAGAAAATAAAAAAATATACAACACACAGGTAGATATACCTATAAATACACTTGTAAAAAATATCTTGTAATAAATTAACTCATAAAAATAAATAAAATTCATATTAAAATACTAAACAAAATAATAAATATTTCCTATGTTTTAACTTTTTTGGAAATAAATCATTTAATTTTTTTATTCAACTATTTTCGAATAAAGACTCATATATTATCTTGTAGCATCCTAGGTGGACCAATCGGGATGCGAGAACTGTTGACCCAAGTCAAATGTCCCTCTCAGTCTCTGAACCATGTCAGAACCTCGAGCACCCCATCTTCTCCGCCTCCGCCTGATAGCTCTGATCAACGAATTGCCTCGATTCCTTCATGAAATCTCTTCCCATCTCAATTGGCATCCATGCCTACTCATTAGATTACTCTGATCTTCATCGAGCCTCTCAATAATCTCAAATGAAAATAACCCAAAACCTTATCTATAAATAAAACCCAAATTCTTTCCATCCCCTTTTGATCCCTCTCTGAGCTTTGTAATCCCTCTGGCCATGTGCGCACGAGTTCTTCGGTGACAGAGGAAGCTCCCCAGATGTTTGAAGCGGTGCATAAGGAGGAGAGGAGGTCCAGGTGGCTCTCCGGCAATGTCCTTATCCTTGGCTTCCCGACCAGGTAAGAGCTGCACAATTTTACTTTCTAGGGAATGTTTCGATTCTGTCATTTCATTCTCGCATTTAATTCAATATTTAGATCTTAGGATTAGCTATAATTCCATTAGTGAGTTTGCCGGAGCCATTAGGGCTCCGACCATTTCACCATGATTCAACATGTCCCGACCTCGCCTGACTGCCTCATCTTATTTCCCTTATGTTGCACCATCGATCTGACCCCCTATCACCCTTCGAACCCCCTGGATCAAAGGATGGTTCTCCCTCCATCGCTTATCGTCGGAGCACCTTCATCTCCACTCACCCAACCGCAAACACCACCAATAACGACCCATACCTGACCGCCCTTGCTTCGTGAAGCTTCCCATATCTTTTGAAGGTCTTGAGAGACCTGTTTGAGGGGTCTCCGAGGTACTCGAACATGACCAAGTATCCAAGCTATCTAGTCCCCATCGATGGGGCCCAGGTCCAATTGACGGGTCTCCCATCTATGGATCTTTGCCACGAAGCGTTTCCTCATCTCAACAGCAAGTGAAGAGGTCTGGAGCTCCAGATCCGAGTAATCAAAGGAGCCGAGGAGCTCTGTTCTTTCCAGTTCATCCATCAAGCTTCTTCGTCGTTCGATCAATAGCCGCACTCCTGATGCAGCAGATGGCGTCCGATCAAGTGAAGCCACGATCACCCAATCTCAACCTGAGATCTAATCCTAGTCGTCATCACGGAACCATCATCGTGCGATGTGGAGCAACCACGTCTCCAAGTAAAGTCATCTCAGCTGTCGGCCCATGCAGAAAATAGGGGTAATTTGCACTAAACCATGTCGATTTTTATTATTTCTTTTTAAAATTTAAATATAATTAGGATCATAAATAAAATTGTAAAATTTACATTGAGTCCCCTATTGTTTTTTGATATTGCGTCCATGTCCATGCTAGCTTAGCTCACGTAACTTGACACGTGAGTTTGGTATTTTGCAACTATAACCCCACGATTTTGTATATTTATTTTTAATAAATGAAATTGTATATACAATGGTTAATTTTTTTGGACAAATTGTAAATATGACATGAAACTTTTATATATTTTCATTTATGCCCCTTTAAGGCAGATACATTTTATATATTCGTGGTTTAATTGCACGTATCTCCCTAGATTTTGATATAGGGTTTGAAAATGCATACAAACTTTGTGTTTATTACGAACATGCCCATGTTAATACATGTATTTTGTGTATTTTGTTTCATTTACTAAAAATATGCCTTATTTGTATTTATTTTTGCAAAAATTCATGAATATGCCTGGGATGTCACACTTTCACACAATGATTTTTATTTTGCATTCCCTTGAATTTATTTATTTATTAAAATTTAAATAATGAGCATTTTCCCTCTCTAACTCTAAAAATGATAAAAAATATCAAAATGCCTTTAAAAATCACAAAAAATCTAGTGTGCTTATTATTACCTATATTGACTCCAACAAAAAATACCTAAAAATATGAAAATAAAAAAGACTAAAAATTTAAAAGCTCCAAAATCCAATAAAAAAATAGGAAAAATCACCAAAAAATGCTAAAAAATATTTATTTTTGTCCATAAAATTTCTCTATATTATATTATGTACTTATTAAAATTGATTTGAAGAATTTTTTAACACTTTTTGCTATTTTAATCTTCAATTCAATTGAAAAAAACCAAAAACCCACATAAAAGGCTTAAAGACAAGTATGCACATATTTCACATTGATTAGAAATAATAATAGGATACCTAAATTACTCATTGTGGTTCGACTCTACATGCTTACATGCTACACATTTTTACTATAGAGTATACTAAATTATACCTCACATTTTTTGCTATTAATTGCTTATTTTTACATTGTAGGTATTTTTTGATTGAACATGGGTTCTCTTTGTGGGCACTTCGGCGAAACACTATTTTTGCACTCCGAATGAGAATACATTTTTAGACACACATAATAGAAAACTTGTTCATAAGTTATCTATTAATTTATTAAATTAAAATCAAAACCCTATTTATTAAGTATACTATATTCACATTTATTAATATTATATTTATATTTCAGTAAATATTTATTATTAAATTATAAAATAAATAAGTTAATTTAACTATATATATTTTTTATTCTTATAACTTTTAAAAATAACACTATTTACTATCTTATATCTATTTTATGAAACTATTTAGCATCTATCTAACCAGGTGCTGACACGTGTCAGTACCTTAGCCTTCTTCCTCAAGAACATCATGCTGGAAGTCTGTTGTAACTGACATACTTCAATCAATTTCCTCGTGTCCACCTTTCATCCTTCACCTAATCAGAACCCCCCATCATAGAGACCTAACTACCATAACACATGCCTACCATCAGATTTACCTAAAACCCTTTTCGATATCACTATTTATGATTCAAAGTTGGTAAGCTGAAACTAACTTGTTCCACTTCTAGAACAACTGACCGTTGACCCCCGCATGGAGGTTGGTGCTCCGCATGGAAGGCCGATCAACGGAGGGAAGGTTCCAAGGCTTCAAGCCTTGAATCACGGCCGACATATCCATGTCCAGCTTCGGGAACCTTGCCGTCCCTTCGAGCAAAGACTTGAGGTCATACACCTCAAAACCCCAGGTGCATCCTTCATCTTTCAATTCCTTGTATTTCGTGCTTGTTTAGAGTGTCTAATCGCATGATTAGATTCTATTATTCACCATCTTAGAATCACATATCAAATTCCATGTTTGATTTGATTCCAATTCGCTTTAAATTTCATCTGAAATCCCATTCTCTGGAACTCCATTTTAACCTGCAAGATATTTTACTTTTTGGCTGATTTCTATACAAATCGAGCAAACCATTCATCCTTGCAGGTCTATACAACATCTAGGGCAACTATTCGACCATTGGGTGTAGCAAAGTCTTCATTGATTTTCACCAAGTCACAGATCTGGACTTCGTCCAAGTCTTGGAGTCTAACCCCTAGCAGCAGGCTATCATCCAAATCGTCGTTGCCGCCTCCTTCTTCGTCCTCCGCCCATCGCAGGTGAGCTCAGAGGGGGTAGGCGACCCCCTCCTGGCCTTGCTGGAGTAGTCACGTCACCGATAGCCGCAAGCAGATAAGAAAGATCTTCACTGCCCACCACCAAGAATTGGGGAAGAACGATCAAAGAACACCAGGAGTGCAGTTTTCTGCCACACGTCCATCGTCAATGACTCAGATCTGCTGGACTATTCTAATCCAGGTCATCCATTGAAATGGTGTGAAAATTGCGCGTGAGTCTTAGGAGATTCCAGAAATTCACACCCACCTCCAGAACTTCCTATATTTACATTTAGGTTTCCGTATAGGGACCTAAGTGTAAAGTTTTCATATTTTTCTTGCAATTAGGTCCCTAATAAGGAACCTAATTGAAAGGAAGGTTGTTTTCTTTTATTTGTATTTTTTATACATTAGATTTTGGACTATTTGGACATTTGTGGACCTTGTGGATCTTAGACACTATTATTACATCGTAGCATTTTTTACATTTTACTTTGTATCGAATCCGGATGATTTTCATCGCATTTTATTTTGATTCCCTTTATCGATCTTCGACCAATTTTGATTTGTTTTCATGTCTTCTTTCGAGCTCGTTGCTCGAGTTTTATCGTGTCATCTACTCAATAGTACCACCTATATTTTCTATGACATTTATACTACATAGTAGATCACTTTTATGTGACACTATTCATTTTGAAAATTAAACAAAAATTAAAAATTAAAAATACAAAAAAGAGTTTTGTCGCCTTAAAGAAGAAAATAAAAGGAAGATAAAAAAATCACAAAAAATATATTTTTCACTCGAAAATCACAAGAATGATTTTCTACCTCCATACTTGGATAAATAATAGTGAAACTCTGATCATCTTAATCAGAGTTGATTTTTGTTTGATCAACTAGGTTTTGTCCCGGTCGGTTCTCTACAACTGACATCTCTATTCTTCATTTTTAACCACTTCCAAAACCCTCTTTATCAAGCATCTGTTGGATCGAGTGATCCAATGGTACCAGTAGAGGCGACATGAAATGAAGAGGGGTGTTGGATCGCGTGATCCAATGGTCCAAGTGGCTTGTCGTAAGGGAAGAAGGGTCGGGTCACATGGGTCGCCTAATTATGCGGCTACATGGCCTAATAGGAAAATTAGGAAAAGAAAATAAAGAAAAATTAAAATGAAATAGTTTATGAACTACAAGAAAAAGTTGTTCAACATAAAAGTTGTTTATCTTAATAGGATCTACAATTTTTACAAAGGACAAAAATAAAAAGATATCATTTGTACAAACTTATATTTTTGGTTTGACATTTAATGTATATTTAATACCCTTTGTTGTTATATTTTTATATTTTTAATAAGGGCTCTATTTATGTACAAGCATATATAGAGATTAAACTAATTTATAGGGATTTTATAAGAATAGAAATAATGAAAAATATTTACAATATATGCAATATATACAAGAGAATGATTAGGATTTTATTGAGAAATTAATGCAAATTAATTAACCTTAATTATGTACAAAGTATCCATTGTTTATTTGAACTTATTATGGGGTTTATTTTGTGATTTAATAAGGGGATTAAACTAAGAATGAGCAAAAATGCCGTTGAATCATGGATTCATCAATTTCCTAAATCGAGATGCAAAAACCTTCTTGTGCTTATAACAGTTGGTTCTTCTCTTTAGTATTTTCTTGATTATTTTTTAATCTCTTCAGTCGCCATATGGCTACATCTCAATCATTAGTGATATTTTGCAAACTTATTATTCTTCTTATATACATGTGCAATGGACTAGGTGTGACATGCATTCTATGATTAAAGAAGGATTTCTTCTACTTGTGAATCTCCCATTCACTATGATAATACATCGAAATTAAAAAAAAATCACCACCAATATAAACATCTAGCATCCTTATAACCTTAATGCACGTGCATCTCTGCAAAACAAATAATAACAAATAAAATGAAAATAAGATTGGCTCTTATTGCATCTATATCAAAGCATGCAAGGATCCAAGTAGCAACCTGATAGCTCAAGATATGTATGTCATACAACATGCAATTTATCACCTAGAAGTGTCACCGCATGTGTGCGAGTTACCATTTATAAGAGATCTTACAGTATATTGCATAAATAATAGGTAGGCATGTAGAATATGGCACAAATAATAAAGTTGTTTACCAACATTTATCCGATTTTATTTTCAAGATTTTGTGGGAACATATATATTCGTAATATATATATACGCGTATATATGTATAATTTTACTTAATCCAAAAAAACTAAAAAGTATGAACAATTACAAAATCTGAACAAGAATGATTCATTTGTATTGTTGAGCTATTTCAACGTATTTATTTTATTATTGAATTAAGAATAAATAGACTATTAAAAATGTAAAAAAATAATAATAATATTCAATCAAAATTTATTCTTAAGTAATATAATAAAAATGGAAACACAATATAAATTGTGAAATTTTACTCTCAATTGCGTATTATTTTTATTTTTATGAAATTATCAAACTTAATCTTATATTGAATTACATAAAGGCAATGTTAAGTTCCAGTAACTTCTGCCTCCCCAAATTTTATCAGATGAAAATAATTACGTGCTCAAAATCTAGAGAATAAATACACTTACTGTTTGGTTGCAGGGTTGGGCAGGGTTAGCCCAACCCTGGTTACTATTCACAAGGGTACTTCCTCCTCACATATTACTATTTACCCAGCCCAATCCATCCCAACCCAACCCAGTCCAACCCGCAACCAAACAGGCCCTTTGGGTCATCGGAGAAACCATTCAAGTGGAGCAGAATCCATGCTATTGTTGGTGACTTTTTGGGTCCATTTGGTTACCGGGTTACCCTTGGGTAACCCAGTGTAGCCCCATGCATTCTCGGGTTGGAAATTCATCACAAATGAAGGTAACATCACATCACATTCTTTATTTCAACCATCTCTCCACCCTCATAACCATTCAAACAACTACTATTAACAGAAGGATACATCAACTCATCCCATCCCAGTAACCAAACATGCCCTTTGAGGTTAGAGGATCATTACAGGCCACGGTGATGATCACCTTAGATGACGTGTGGCTGCAAATGATAATGTTGACATGAGACATGTGACAATGATTCTTCCACAAGCGAAATGGATTGCTTATCGATCAGATGAATCTCCTTTGATTGTAAAAAATGCTTAATCTTAGGGAAAATATGTAAAATATTATGTAAATGTTTTAGCATAACGGAATAAAAGGCGTGTTGCATTTAAATTTTGTAAAATTTTGAATATTTAAAAAACTCAAAATTTTACATAATACATAAAATCCATGAAAATTAAATATTATAGATCATTAATATAATTAAAATTTTTTAAAAAGCATCATAAAATTATAAAAATAAAAAATACATTTCGCAAAATATATTCTTGCATTTGTATGTTTTAGAATATTTTTGTTCTGACACAAATTCAGGATTGAACGTACTTGGGCCAAGAGTATGAAGTGGTCAGACCGGCCAAGCCTGCTCTTTGGTTTGCTTGTCAACTGGACGGGGCATGAACATGTACCACAAAGCTCGGTATGACCCTTACATATAAAAATATGGATTAAAAATTATATTTTAGATACATTTAATATAATATACTTCAAGTTTTTGTTATACATTATCAATATTACATTGTATCTTATAATTTAGATGCAACACCTATTATGGTTACCTAGATTCAAAAAGATTAGATGCTGCTAGAAACATATTTATCTCTATAAATTAGATTAAAAAATTTAAAAAAAGTACTTTACATTCGGTCCATGGGCTAGCCCCACTCGGTCCAGACCTGGGTCGAGCTTGGGCCTTGAAGTATGACCCGTGGGCCGACCGATCCAAGCCTTGGACAAGAGATTTTAGAACCCTAACCCGTTCGGCACAACCCATAGCCGATCCTGGCCCCGCACTTTGCCCAGATCTAGTTGGTCCCTATCCTGCTACTGAAAATGGGTAAGGTAGTTTGTTTGCCTCTAAACATTCCACTTTGGGATGATGGAAAAGGAATAGGAAAGTAAACAGAGTAGGGTTTTTTTGTTGAGTTAGAGGGATAAAAATGTATGGGTAGTGTAGATAGAGATATAACCAATAATTTGATAATGATTAACTACCTTTATTTTCGAATTAATTATTCCAAAATAAAATTAGCTTCTCCCCATTCCAACATGACCTTAGTAGTTACGAATATTGCGCATATGGTAACTGTTATCAATTGATTGTAAGAAATTACAGTTAATTTCGTTTTCTAATTTCATTTGTTAAAAAAATTACCAAAAATCCTTTTTCTTAATTGATTCAAAGCAACACATTGTTGAAGATCGATTTTCAACAATGGACATATAGGAAATTCTCAACGTAATAAAATGACCAAGTCAACTAGCCAGGACGTTGACTAAGTCGAATAGTTTGAATTCCATCAGAATTTGTTTAGAAAAAGTTGAATTCAAAATAAAATGAACTATTAAATTTGTCTGTGGATTGATTTCTAAATGAACCGGTCCAAATCAACATAAACTAATCGAAAAATGATCTGATTTTATACATAAATATATACATGTAGTCGGCATAAATAATTCATACATAGATACATGTAGACACAAAAAAAATATTTGCATGTATGTGAATGTTTTATACCCATGTTCGTTTAATGAATAAGCACTGGAATAACGAGTCAATTTCCCGCCCTGTGTGGCTCTCAAAAGTACGGCTATTCTCATTCATTTCTCATTAGTTCACCTTATTCCACCATTATTCTTATCTTTGTTCCACATTACTTACCCTTATTCCATCATATTCTCCTTATTTATATCTTTCCAGCCGAACAGAGAATCCACTCTTATTCTTCTAATTTGTCATACTTATTCCTACATATTTCTGAATCGAATGGCCCTTATGAGTTAAAAATCGATGGCCAAACGCAAAAAATTGGACTAGAAGATATTCGACACAATAGTAGATACAACAATAGGCATGAAATAAATGGAAAAAATCAAATATTTTTATGCAGTAAATATTATCTAGCGAGTCTTATCCTTATTCTATAATATTTCTGATTGGTTTAGATATATAAAACGAAAAAATATAACTACAAAATGTTTTTCTTGAGTAGAATATTTTTATATAAAATAATGCATATATCATTCAAAGCATCAATTAACACATAACTAAAGCGAATACATTTAAAATATGATTTGAGTTTGAATTAAAACCTTTTAAAATGAATTGAATATGAATCCAAGTGGATGCAAAGATATTAAATTGATTAGGACAACTACCAGTAGGTGATCGCATTCGTTTGGGTCACATTGAATTACATCATTGCAATTAAAGGGTACGATTTAGAAGCCATAACATTTTCTTCTAGTTTGTGGCTATTGCTTCGAAGATGTCACCATTTGTTATTAGACATTATCGTTTTTTACTTTACTGTTGGTTGAATGCTACCTAAAATTATACTATTGGATTGGATAGTCGTTGCATTTTTACGGAGTTTTGTTTTGCAAGGACGAACTTTCAACTGTTTAAGTTTAAAATGTTATTTTACTGGTTCTCATTATAGCTGTTGATGTGTAATGAAGGCCATAGATCGGTGCTATTGATGTGTATTGCTGTTTCAATGTTATATCCTTAGAGGCTACCTTTAACTCTTTCTTTTGTGGTTTACTCGAGTTCAGGTCATTACTGAGGAAAATTGACACTAACAATTTGTTTAGTTTGGACCCAACCGATCTCGTTGACAACCACCAAAATGCTTATATTTGTAGCTCCAGATGAGTGAGGATTGTCGTCAGAGCGGGAGAGAGATGTCGACTTCAACTATATAAAATCTAATTGGACTAGACTATACCCCTAATCTATAATATTAGAAAAAGTTAATATTGGGAAGAATAGGTATTCGAAGCTTTTTTCTCGGTTCTTGCCGCCACCTGAGGTCATTTTCCTTTTAGCAAGCTCTGGAAGCGAGAAGCAAGGTAGTGACATACGATACCCAGGCTTCTCCAAGGGTAGTGACAGGAATTCGACGAGCTAGGGAAGGAATGCAATCAATCTCAGGCAAGTCAACAACAAGTTTCTATGGAAAGTTGATGCGAGTAAGGTGGTTTGGTAGTAGCTAGATCTCTTTGACCTGATTTGGTGGAATCGGCAAGATTGAACCGAGGCCCTTTAGGTAGGGGGACAACCAGTAGGGTTCCTTGATGAACTTTCCTCTGTCAAAATCAAGGCATTGGGCTAAGCCTTGAGACACCTCTACCTCATCCTAGGCAGTGGTCTAATGAGAAAGACAAGCATGGGAAAGGGGCTTTTTTTGGTGGGTGGAGGGAGGGGAGGGGTGTTCGGATGAATGAATTCTAGGTAAAAAAGGGAACGGACTAACTGTCATGACCCCAAATCCACGTCGTCTGAGGTAAGCCAATAGCAAAATACATGAAATGCTTTCCCATTTCCATTCAGGGATAGGCAGAAATTGCAACAATCCTGGTGGCTTTTGGTATGAAGCCTTTACCTGTTTGCAGGTGATACATGAATTCACAAACTCAACAATACCCTTCTTCATTCTCGGTCACGAACGAAGATCCTGTTACATCTTCGTAATTCCTGGATGAATAGATAATCTAGAGCAATGTGCTTCATGTAAGATGTCTTTCCTCAACTCGAATGTGTTTGGTACACAAACTCTGTGATGGTTATATAGTAATTCCGTGTATGTGGAATCCTTCTATATCATTCTTCTCAAGTTGTTATCTCAAGTCTTTAAGGATTGGGTCATCCTCCTGTCCTTACTTTATTATATCCCAGATCGTTGGTCTGTATCGACGAGGAATCGTTATACTCAGCACTACTATCGAATGATTTCCATTCACTCAGTGTTGATAGTAACCCCGAGAAGTAGATAGCACTCACCAACCAAGGTGAATACGTTCTTCTTCTAAGTGCATCAACTACAACATTCCCCTTACCGGGGTGGTAGGAGATTGTGCAATCATAGTCCTTCAAAAATTCTAGCAACCGTCTCTATCTCATATTGAGCTCCTTCTGGTGAAACATATATTTCAAGCATTTATGATCAGTGAAGATTTCAAAAGTAAAACCGTAGAGGAAGTGTCTCCATATCTTTAAAGCGAAGACTACGACAGCTAGTTCAAGGTCATGTGTCAGGTAGTTTCTCTCATGTGTCCTGAGTTGTCATGACGCATAAGCAACTACCTGAATTTGGGGTCTGACTTGCGGCTTAAAATTTGTGTCCATTGTAGAAAACTGCAGAGAGAGACTCGATTGATCAAACAAGAGACAATAAGATTAGGAAATGAATCAGAGATAATAGGATGTTATCTCCTATATTTATCATTTCACTATTTATTTACCCAAGCAAAGTGTTCCTGGGTCGAACACAAGGAGGCAGAAAATCATGCTCGGATTTTTGAGATAGAAATTATTTTTGTGATTTTTTTATTTCTTCTTTAAAGAAAATCTTCTTTGTCGGTTTTAGTTTTATTTCTTCTATTTGATTTTTAATTTTCCAATTTTTATTTAATTTTTAAAGGAATATTTTGAAAACAAATGTGATCTACAATATAGTAATATGTGTGATACTATATAGTAGATGGCACCAAAATGACTCGAGCAATAGGCTTGAAAAACACTCAAAACAAAGCCAATATGAAGTTGAGAAATCATGAATTAAATCCCGATTAAAACATGAAGAAAATATACAAAGAATATGAAGAAACCTGATAGGGTAGTTGTCTAACTTCTCTAAAAAAATCTACCAAAAATGATGTCCAAAAGTGTCCCAAAATCCCCACAATGTTCAGGGTACATGTGTGAACAAAAAATACAAGAAAAAATAGAGTTCTCTTAAATAGATCCCTGGTCAGGTACCTATTTGTAAGAAAACTTTATGGAGTTTACACTTAGGTCCCCATGTGGGGACCTAAGTGTAAAATTGGAAAACCTTCAGAGCGGCTTGTGATTTCTAGAAGCTTGCGATGCCTCTTTGAATATTCAAATTTTTTTACGTACGAACGGTCGTGATCAGATTGTGCACTACGATCTAGGCCCTTGGTGAGAGACGTTCGTCAATAGACTGTTCCTTGAGTTCTTGGCTCTGTTCTTCCCCAAACTTTGAGCAGAGGCGGCAATGATCTGATCTAAGGTGGTCGCAATAGCTTCGACAGCCACTGAGGACGCTTCCACTGGGCCAGAAGTGGGCCGCCAACCCCATTCGAGCTCTCCTTTGGTGGGGGATGGTTAAAAAAGGGTGATGTAGAGAGATGAAGGTCTCAGCTGCTAGGGTTTCCAGGAACCTGCTCTGCTAGTCAAGGATGCAAGAAGAATACAAAAGTTCCATACTAGGAAGATGAAGGATGGAAATGCTTCAGATGATGTGGATTGACTAGCAAATGAATTTCTTTGCTCGATTCTCGAAGAATCTGCTGATGGATAAGATTTGTTCTCGCAATTCAAATAATAGGTCCAGAATAGGGTTATATCAGAATAAAACTTGATTGCATCAAGCTTGGGATTAAGAAAGAGTCTTATGAAGATCTAATCATGAGATTAAGTGATCTAAATGGATACATGATACGACGAAATCAAATGGAAAAAGTATATGAACTCACCTTGGAAAATGAGGATGTAAGATTCTCTTGTTTTTGCTTGACGAGATGATGAAGTTCCCGAAGTTGGATGCTACACTAGGCAACGATTCAAGGGGGAGAGAATCCTTGGAACGACTCCTCTTAATTCACTGATGAAGCGCTAAATGCATGTATTAAAATGTATCCATTGTTGCATGGACACTTAGCGTATCATACAGAACCGAATAAATGATCTCTGCGAGGAGGATTCAGCTTGAATTTATAACCTGGGAAATCCAAGGTCGAACACAAGGACACAAGCCATAATATGATTATTTAGGTGTTTAAATATCTAGGATAAGTGATTAATAAATCATTTATGTTAAAACAGAGAGACAATGCAGGCAAGCAACGCAAGATAGAATGTACATGACTGATGCATGCATAAATACACAATTTTACAATGAAACACACAAATGCATGTTAGAAATAATGATGAACAAAATGAGAGTAAGTTATCACATATAATTCATCACATTATTATGCCCTAAATTAATTAATCAAATTTAAGTAATTTATCAATTAAATTCAGATCTAATAAAAATGATTCAACTCGAGTCAAGTTTAATGTAATAAGCATGGAAGCATTTATAGAGTTCTACACAAAATAATCCTCATTTATTGTTTAATCTGGAGAGAATTCATATCAGATCCAAGATAACTAAACAAGGATCAAAATGGCACTGAAATGATCTTAATTGGATAAATGATTCTCAAGTTATTTAACTTCGAGTCCAGGGGCATAAATTTGATAAAAACATAAGAAAACATAGCAAGAATATCACCAACAGGTCACTGAAGGACTAAAATGCAATTACTAAAAACCGACCACTGAATTTATAGAATACCCCCCATGCAGGGGTATTTTTGCAATTATTTAAATCGGTAGGTTGGTTTTTCAATTAAGTAGCTCCGCATGTGCATTTTACGCATTGCGAGGCTTAACTATTGGTTCGACCGGGGGCAGGTTCGGGAGACACGTGGGTATCACCCATGCTTTGATGATGCTTCGAGACTACCGAATCTATCACCTTAGTCGATGTTGGAAGAGAAACTTGAACGTTGGATCAAAGATGATCCAACGACATCTGATAACTGGTGATCCTTCTTATTCCACTACGAAACAACGGTTAGATCTGGACTCCAATGACCTTCACTAGCCTCCTCCATCTATATTCTACTCCGTCAAAGGGTATTTGACCTCCGTAGCAACCTGGCGAAGGCCATGATAGCACCATGAAGATCATATGAATCGGAAGGGGTGATTCGATGAATGCATGTCGATAACCAGTTCTAGATCAGAGACATCATCAAAGTTCCGGCCATTGCAGTACTTACTACCTGCAAATGTTAGAGTAGAAAAATCCAACAACAAATACAAACGGTGTGCGTGTGAGAGTGAGTGGAGTGGAAGGCCATTGATGAAGAAGATGATAGACCTAATGGGTCACTCTTCCATTGCATACAGAGGACAAGGGTCGATGGGATCGAGGTATGGAAGAAGATATGGGAATGAACGAACCCTTCAACAAAGGTCTAGAAACTTCGGTGAAGGTTTGGATCATATCAATTAGTAATTTGAAGTTCAACCCTAAGTGGATTAAATTCGAGAAACATAGCAAAAGTTAAGAAATACATTACCTGGAAATTGAAAAATGATGTGCAATGGAGTGAGGGGCTTGAGCTGAGGTCTTCTCGACCTCGGGTCATGTCTTAACTCCCCCAGCCATGGGGAGAAGCTTGACAGCTGCCAGAGATGCTGTAACATGGCCATTCCGGCCAAGGATCAACATCTGAAGATCCCATCTTCACACTTCGATCCTACCTCCTTCATGTCAAGAAGGGGAGGAGATTGCTAGGGTTTTCTCTCGTAAAGGTGGACGATCATCGTAGGTGGCTGGTTTAGGGGTATTTAACGAAGAGGTCAGTGGTTGTAGGTGGTTTTGGCGGAGGTTACAACCACAACCATCATGGAGAAGTTAGGGTTTGAAGGTACTTAAGGGTATGGCATGGAAGATGGTTGTGTGATGAGGGGGTTGGAGGTTGTAGTTGGTCGAAAGGTGACTGAAAGAGGTTGGGGAAAATAGGAAGAAGTTGGGTGGTTGAGACATAGAAGGCAACGACTGGACGTTCAAGGAGATCTGTAGACCACTAGATCTATGAATCCAATGGTCCATAGATGGGCGCTCATGGACGGTGAAATCTGATCAGATGATGGCCATCAGACGGTCAAGGCTTAGGTGCCTATGTACGGCAAGTATTTGGCCGATCAAACAAATCGCACGACCATGACTAAATGCGGATGTCCTAATAGGATCGGGCCACGTGGAGCACTCTGGGAGCGCCACGTGGCCCAATCAGAATGAAGATAATTCAGACTTCAAAGATAATTCTAAAAGAGTTAGTTAGGATAGAAATTAGGAAAAGTTGTAAACATGAAAGTTGTAGATCTCGATGATATCTACATCTTTCATGTAGAATTCAAAGAGATCATAGGTCATTTGTACATAGATAAAAATCAAATATTTATTAAAAAAATATAAAACAATTTCCTTTCATTTTCCTTTTGTTTATTTTTTGGATTTTTTATTTTATTTAATATTAATGTATTTATTTACAATATTATACTAATTTTTATTAGATTTTTAATAAGAGATAAATACATAAAATAATACAACATAATGGGGTTATATTAATATATATTAAATAGTATTTATTATTTACAACATAATAATTAGTAATTAGTGTTATTAGTTAATGAATCTTATTGATTAACTTAAGCAAGAGGGATAAAAATGATAATTAATGATGATAAATACAAGATTTATCATTCACTCCTCCATTCGGAGCAGCTACTAGGATCTATCACAACCGAAGGTGGCCAGGGCTCGATGGGGAAGATGGGTAGTCAGTTAGGTTAAACTGGACTCTGGAGTAGTTGGAGAGGTTGGTTGTAAGAGATGGACTTTAGGTCATAAAATAGCATTATCGATAGAGAGTTGGATCAGACTTTAGGTCATCACTACCTTACCATGTTGCATAAGAATTGTCCCAAGTCCTTCTTTAGATGCATCAATGTATACTATAAACCCTTCAGTCCCAGAGGGTAGAGTACGGATAAGTGCAGATGTCGGCTTTCTTTCAGTGTCTAAAAACTGATTTGTCATGCACCATACCATATGAATGGGACTTCCTTCTGATTCAGTCTAGTCATTGGCAATGCTATTCATGAAAAGTCCTTTACAAATCTTCTTATAATACCTAGCCAGAGCCAAAAATGATCGTATTTATGTGACAATCTTCGAGCATTTCCATCTCATCACCAGACTAACCTTCGCAGGATCAACCGATATACCTGCCTCAAAAATAACATGGCCTAAGAAGGATACTCCGTATAACCAGAAGTCACATTTACTATATTTAGCATACAATTTTTTCTTCCCGTGTGTTTCAAGTGCCCGCCGAATATGGTGTTCATACTGGTAGTCATCCTTGGAGAAAATAAGCACGTCATCAATGAAGACTACTACAAAGTAATCTAGGAATTCTCCGAATAACCTATTCATGAGATCCATGAAGGCTACTGGGAAAGGATGACTTGGGAATATCCGCATCTTTAATTTTTAACGAACGGTATACAGATCTTAAGTCAATCTTGTAATACACAGTTGAACCCTACTATTGGTTAAAGAGATCATCTATTTTTGGCAGAGGATACTTGTTCTTTATTTTCCTCTCATTTAGCTGTCTATAGTCAATGCACAATCGCATTGACCCATCATTCTTCCTCACAAACAAAATAGGTGCACTCCATGGTGAAGTACTAGGACGAATGAAGAATTTGAATAGTTCTTGTAATTGTACCTTTAACTCCTATAACTCAACGGGTGCCATCCTATATGAAGGGATAGAGATACGTTGAGTATCAGGCGTGACAGAGATTTCAAATTCAATTTCTTGCTCCAGTAGTAATACAGGTAGTTCATCTGGAAATACATTAGGAAACTTGCGCAATATAGGTATGTCTTCTATCATTCTATTTGATCTTGATGTAGTGGATGCATAAGCTAAATAACCTTGGCACCCTTGCTCTAACAACTGTTGTAACTTCAGAATAGAGATATATTTTACATCTTCATTGGATGTCTTTCCAATAACTTGGAACTCTATTGAGTTAGGAATGTGAAAGTTACTATCTTCTGGAAATAGTCAAGGCATGCATGATGTCTTTCTAGCCAATCCATCCTTAGAATAAGATCAAAGTCATCCATTTCAATAAATAACAGGGAATAGGTAGCCGATGTCCTGCTATCTATACCAAACGATTATCTAGAACTTCTCAGATTATAAATATTTGTCCTCTTGGTCCCTTGATCACATAATACGGTTGTACTTCTATTGGTATCTTACCCAAAGTGGGTATTAACCTTCAAGTAATAAATGAATGTAAAGCACCATAATCAAACAAGGTATGTAATGAAAAGCCATGGATTGTAATGGTACCTTGCATGACCATGTCTGAATTATAGGCTTGTTCTTCAGTGATTGCATTGAGCTGGTCATTAGGAATATGTAAATTAGATCCTACAATGCTTTGTGGTGGTTGCTGCACAAGAGATGGTCCTTGTGAGCCCTGACCTCTGCCTTTTCTTCCTCCACGTGTTGTGCCCCTACGTAGGACGGATGCTACTTGAAGCTTAAATCCTCTCAACTTTGGATAGTCTTTCTTAAAGTGGCCTTCTTGATGACAGTTATTGCATGCATATGTTCCTTTCTGAGCTGAAGACCCAACCACAGAGTTACTAGTTCTTGCTACTGAGTCACGAGAGCATAGTGGAGGTCTTAAGAAACCCCCTCTTCCTGATAATTCCTTGCCGAAGGTCTATAGCAAGCTTATACTGAAACCAACTGGATGATAGTGACGGTCTCTGTAGTTATAATTCGCCTTACGTTCGGATGGTCCACCACTAAAGTGGAAACTTCTTCTTTGACGATTTTCATCTATTTCCATCTAAATAAGATAGGTGATGTCCATTGCTTCATCTATAGTAGTGGCTCTAAAACTCGCAAGCTTCCCTCTAAGATCTCCCTGAAGCCTGCTAACAAATTTGGTAAGACACTCTTATGGCGAAGCTTCTAGAGATGGGGAGTAATGTAGTAGCTCACAGTGAATATAAAAATCTTGCACGGTCATAGAACCCTGGGTCAAAGAAGACAATTCCCTCTTCTTCAATTCTTACCAATGGGGCAGGGCAGAAGTGAGCGTGAACCTTTCTTCAAAGATTTCTCATGGAACATGATCTATTAATTTCTTGAAAATTTCTCTCCACTATTGTCTTGCATAGTTTGTTAGAGAGTAGTCAGCAAAGTGCACCCAAGTGTCTGTTGGTGCATATATTATTCTCAACATCCTACTGACACCATCAACCCATAGTTCTACCTCAGCAGGTGTTTCTATGCCTTTAAAACAAGGAATATTTCCCTTTCAATAATTGTCAAGTAATTTTTACTTCTAAGAATGGCCTTCTCCATTGCTCCTTTAGCCGGAGTAGGAGCAGACTCAGTGGAAGGATGGTAACTCGTTTCTTCCTCGGAAAATTGGACAGAACCCTCAACCCTAGTATCCATAGGTGTGGATGCCTCGGGTCTCTTAGATTGTGCATTGAGCCTCTCTTCCATTGCCCGATGCCTTTGCCCCGCCTCTTGGAGTATTGTCATCATAGTCACTAATTGCCTAGACATGTCATGGTCTGCAATGATCCTGGTATGAATCAAGGCCAAAAGTTAGGTCCTATAAGCCTTAACATGATGTACATAAGGGACAATGACTTGTGAATGGTATTGTAGTCAATTATTAAGATCAAAGGATCTTAGCACACATTTAGTTTCTGAATACCACTCATAGCTATCTATTACTAAATAACTTACTAGAGTAACCAGGCCATGATACCAAATTATCATGACCCCAACTCCGGGTTGTCGGATCCTCCCATATCTGGATCTTGTTACTTAGTAATAGTTTATTCAACAATCACAACTAACATTTAGAAATAGTCTGCAATTAAAAATATAAGAATGTAGAATTCCAACACTTTTCATTCACAAATTAAAGTTTACATGGTTCATTACCTCACTATAACTATTTATATGTATACCAACTAGAAAGGAAATCTATAAAAAGATTACTAACTACCTTATAAAGTAATGCTAATGTTGTTGACCAGATGGCTATTGTCCCTGTGATAACTCTCTAATGCCAGCTGGGTTTTCAGAAATATAGGAAAGAGATGAACTAGTGCTCAATAATGAAAAAAATAAACATAGACCAAGCGTGATATTTGAAAGTTTCAACAAACAAAATTATATAGTTGTTCCTTTATTCTATTTTTGTTTTAGGTCCTATCCATTCTAATCCACGTCAGGGATTGGTCCTCTCCCCTCCACGGACCCCGAAGATGTGGACACTCCATGATTGGAGATTGTGTTGGTATGGTGAGCTTATGCCGCCATACATCGCCTCAACCAATCTTCCAAGACTACCTTGACAATTTCTATTTTTTATTATCCCAGGTTCCTAAGCCTCAACCTGATAAACAAAGAAGCACATCATTCTCGAGGACTCAATATCTTAAAACCACATGCTAACCTTTAATTACAAAAACTAGCGACTTTAAATACATGTTACAGTGGCCCAACCACTATCAAACCATCCGTGCCTCCACATGTGACGACCCCATCTTCAGTTAGTCAACCCTTCTAATGGTAGTCGAGTACCATGTATTGCAAATAATTTATTTCACGCGCTCAATCCGGACAACCGTGTACCATCTAGGTTTGGCCTACCAATATGAATGTTCTTCTGACAAACCTACAAGTTGCATGCCCAACCTATAGTATCTACTCGAAGACATCCTTATCGTAAAAGATAGTATGAAACTTGAAACCAAATCTCATTTATTCCATATCAATTCTTAGCTATTAGTAGTATATCATAGTAACTGCAAGGATGATTCATTCACCAATTCTATTTTTGCAATTATTTTAGAGTAAATCATGAAACAAGCATGTGAACATTCTTCAATATAGCAAGCGTGATAAACATATATTATTATCCAATTTAACTTGAAACCCCACCAGAAAGAGGCATGATTTCGTTACCTAATCGAGCTCTCTCTCTCTCTCTCTCGTGTATGCAGTACTTTATCGTGATTCATTTCTAGAAAGGGTGATTCACGACCCCTGTAGCAATCGATTTTCACTTTCATATCAAGAACACGAAGAACATGCCAAGAACGTGAAGAACGAATGAAGAATACGAAGAACATGAAGAACATATTTTCTCTTGTAATTTTAGTAGAACTTCCCCTTATGCAAGGTGATATTTCTAGAAAAATTTCGACAGAGTTTCTCCTTATATCGGGTCATATTTTTATGAAAATTTCAGCATAGTTCCCCCTTATATCAGGTCATATTTCAAAAGAAAAAAATGGAAAGAGTTTCCTTTATAAAACCATTGAGAGGAAAACAGTAATGAATAAGAAAGAATATAATAGAGCTGCAAGAGATGAAGAATCAGTAAAAACTACGCATCTTAGGTGAGTGAAGCATGTGACGAATCACATGGTTCACTGGCTAAAATATCCTTACGATCAGAGCAGAAGAGTCGTATGCTCCACACAAGGCAGAAGTGAAGTCGTCGAAGTGACCTCTCACTAAGATCCCAAGCAAGATCAACAATCAACCCACACAATATAAGAATCAAGCAATGCAAACAAGCATGAATGAAAATTTATTATAGCCCTACAAAACAAGTATGTATAGTGGACAAACAAGTAGGGGTCAAACAAGAAAAGAACGGGACGCAACAGATATTATTTAAATGAATAAATAAAGCAAGTGTATATACAAGTGTGCACAAAATCACTCAATGTGTATGTCAAGTTTAATTAAATAGAATAATGTCTTTTTTAATATTATTATTTTCTATTTTTTAGTTTTTGATTTTTAATTTATGCGTGATTTAGTAGTATAATTAATAGATATGTATATAATGATATATATACACAAAGGAGTGATACATATTTATATATAATGTAAATACTATATAGTATAGTATAATAAATAAGTAAAACTCAGAAAATAATCAAAGAGAACAATCCTTTTTATTTTTCTAAAGGTATTAAAATAATTATAAGGTATTTATAATAATTAATAATATTATAAATTATATATAATGGTATATAGATATATATAGGCTATATAGGGTACACTATATATAAATATAGATAAAAATAGTCAAAATAGGCAAATAAAATATTTTTATGTTTTTCAAATATTTTCCTATTTTTATGGATTTTTGGGGAATTTTTACAATTTTTTGTATTTTTAAAACTGAAATAAAAAAAACAGGAACTATTTTGTAGGTCCAAATTGAATTGATAAAAATAGGATATCGTCCCAATATTTCTCTAACTCAATTTTAATACTTGCCAATATATAAATAAAAATACAGTGTAGAAAGTAATATTTTTGGGATTTTTCAAAATATTTTATAACTTTTTTAGGAGTAGCAAGGGTTTGCTGATTTTAAGAGTTTCTTTGGAGGTTTTTTTCCTGATTTTTAGTCTGGAGTGGGAAAATGTGGTAATAAACAATATCTTTTTTTGGAATTTTTCAAAAGGGTTTTCTAATTTTTTTATTTTCTAAGTCAAATAGGGAATAAAATAGCTCCTAATGATTTTAATAAATATTAAATACATGCAAAATGGCAAATATGAATTAGAGCATGAATAAGGATCCAATCATGCACATACACCTATTTTTTTGAATTTTTGGATCACAGAAGCTATTTTATATAAAAAGAAATACAAAAACATAATTAAATCAAGTTGGAAGGTATGCTTTTGCAAATAAAATAAACCACAGGAGCTCACATGCAATTTAACAAGAAATAAGGAACTACAGCTTGATTTTAATAAACTTATTACAAATTCCAAAACTGTGCCTTTCTGCAAAATGTCCACTCATGTGGGGGTCTATGTAAACTCGCACGGGACTTAGATGCAATATTACAAAGTAGCAGGAGGTACATGCAAATAGTTCAAGAACTTTTGTGCTTAATTAAATATTTACAGCTCTTGATACAGAATACAAAAAGAGCGGAGGGGGTTTGTGCAAATATACCACTAAATCACCTGGATATAACCACTACAGATCCTCTACGTGGCTGATTGTATGCTTGAGATAACGTACCACTTCAGAGGAACTAGATGGCCCAGATTAGATCTGTGCCGCATGGATGATCTGGTGGCTTTGGGGTAAGTTGGAAGAAAACGCAAGAATAGTGTATCTCCCTTCCTATGATCGTTGATATCACGGGCCTTAGGTGGTGGGATGCTACTCGATTGGCTCCAGCAACGAGCTGGAGCTCCTCCGCGTGCTATGGTGGGCTCCAAGGACAACGAGGTGGCTTAGGGCGCTCTGACGAGGTTCAAGCACCTGGAGCTGCTCCAGGTGATTGAATATGCTCCAGACGGGTCCTCGGAGTAGCATGCTTGCACCAAAAGACACCTTGGCCCGAGGGCTTCTTCATCAGCCAGGGAGTTAGGCAAAAAGGGGAGTGGAGTGAGATGATGGTGGGGCTCCGCGGAGATACGATGGAGGGAGCTTTGACTCCATAATCCATGATGGATCAAGGGGGAAATGATAGGGTATCGATGAAGAACGTGTAGGGGAATGAAATGGTGGGGAAATCGAGTGGATTGAACGGTCGGATCACATTTTGATTTAGCCCTGGAGCTCGAGCTCCCAGGGAATTGGGGGTTTTGTAAATTCAAGCTAACTACTGGATTAAACCTAAATTAAAGGCTGAAATGGAAATTATAACATAATATATACCTAAGAACGAGAAGAAATAGCCTTGACCGGGTCCAGGATCACGGGAAGCTGAACCAGCCGAAGTGCTCCTCCGACGGTGGTGGATATGGCTCCTCCATCGCTCCTCTTTGCTGCAAAGCCATCCTTCTAATTGTTCTCACTAAGGGGAATGTGATGAACATGCTCTGAGGGGCTAAGGATACGTGAAGAGGTATCAAATGGAAGAAGGAAGCGGATGGAGCTTCTTTATGAACATAGAGGAGCGGCTCCATTGACTAGCTATTATTGGTAGATCGGGGCTATGTACAAAGGTTTCAAAGATTTAGCGAGTATTAGGGATGTTTTGAGCCAAGGTTTCATGAAAAATTGAGTTGAAATGAGTGATTGATCACTTGGGAAACGGGGGGGGGGGGGGGGGAAGATGGTTGGTCGCCTTAGTCAGATGAGTAGGTAGCCTCGGAAGGAGAGTTGACCAGGGTTCAACAAAGCGAGCTCCCTGATTGTTCCATGTGGACCAATCAAAAAAATTATAGACCTAAATCCCTTATTAATTGGGTTTATTATAATAAATGATTTAAGTAATGTTAGGTTAGAACATAAAAAAATATTTCTTATTTTACGTAGTGTTTTATGATTATTTTTTATTAGTTTTTTATGAAGTTATGTATTATATATTAGTATTTACATGTAAAATTAAAGGTAAATACCTGTATTTAGATATTTTATTTTTAATTGGTTTTGTGTATTTATTAATTTATACATTTATTTTACATATTTTTGATTTATTTTTACATGCATTTGGAAATTTTTATTGTATTTTTTGGATCTAATATGTATACTAAATTAATTATGTATGTATACAATATAGGTATATGTAGGTGTATTTTATCTATTTATTTATGTGTAATTATACATTATAGGTATATGTAGGTGTATTTTATCTATTTATTTATATGTATTATTTATTCTAATTTTATTTTGATTGTTTCATTCATATGTTTTAAATAATGTTTGCAATTTTATTCAAAATAAAAGAATTTTAAAAAATAAAGTGGGAAAAGGCTTTGTTATTATTGTAAAAGAATTTTAAAAAATAAAAAGAATAATTAAAAAGATTAAAATATAAAGGTATATTACACAATATGGTCCCAATACCTTTTTGCATCTTATCTCCAAAATAAATGAAACAACCTTTATTAAATAGCTTATTAAATGTTATATACAATTAAAGTGATTTTGGTCCATTTTGATACAGTATGGAGAAGATATAGGTTTGCAAAGTCTTTATTCTGACTTTTTCTTTTGTGTGTTCTGGTCGCGCTATGCATTATTTTTCAATGAACTCAATGTATTTTTCTTCGTATTTTTATCTATAATATTTATGTACAAAGTTTATTGATTTGATGTACAAAGAATAAAGAATAAAATAGGTGTCAAAGTGTAATTATAGATGAAATAAGAATTAGGTTTTTGATGTGTTTTACGTACAATTCTTCAACCCTGTCTCCCCCTACTTTTTTCCTTGTCGACCACATCATCATGATGACTGGATCTCGGGGTCTGGGGTCACTCAACACTGGTGGTGTCTCTTTTCTTTTTTCTTTTCTTCCTTTATTCTTTAATTTTGTAATTAAATACAATAAATAAACACAACATTTGGTACAATATTTTGTAAAAATTACAAAGTGTTTATTTTGACAAATTAATGATATATGCATGCATTTATCTAGGGATTTAAGGCCAAAATGAAAGAATTACGCGGATGAAATAGAGATTCATCACCCCCCATGATGAAGAGAATTCTCCCAAGGGTCTGCTAATCAAACTCAATTAGCGTCGCTGAGGTGACCGCTAAAGACAACCCTACTTTAGTCAGCAATTAACCCACAATTATTATAAATCAATGAATACCAAAAATGCGATTTAAAATTTATTTTCTCTACTATAAAATGCATAGCAGTCAAGCATGTAGAGGTCGAACCGCAGAAAGCAAAATGGTAGCCTATGGTTATCTCTGTACAACTAAGTCATTCATTTGTATGATTATTTTATGGGTTTTTAATTTTTTTATTATTTTTATTTTTTTGGTTTTGTAATTTTTTATTTTGTTTTTTATATTTTTCCATTTTTGTATTTCTTTTTGATTTAAATATAATGTATATATATGTATAAGTATAAAAACATGATAAGATATATATACTATATAGATAAAAGTATGTAAAAATAGTCAAAATAGAGTAAATAAGATATTTTTCTGATTTTTATATTTTATAATTTTTTTCTTATTTATTTTGGATTTTTGCTAATTTTTATGTAATTTTAATGTCAAAAATATACCAAATATGGGATTAATAAATAAACTGAAATTGATTTGGGTTTTAAAATTAATGAATAAGTCTCAAAATTACCTAAATTAATTATAATAGATAAATAATAACATATAGATAACTATACAATAGAAAAGCATATTTTTGATATTTTTACGGAATTTTTATATTTTTTGTTAGATTTTGGAGCTTTCTGATTTTTTAATTTTCTTTTACTATTTTTAGCAGTTTTTTATTTTCTAGAGTAAACAAATATCAAAATATATCATATATAATTTTTTTTGGAATTTTTCAAAAGGTTTTTATATTTTTTTTGGTATTTTATAATTTAGACAAGGAATATTTAGGCACCTTTTCATTTTTAATAAATGGATAAAATGCAAAAAATGTCAATTAAAAATATGGGCGTGAAAGTATATGACATGAAGCATTTAATCTTATTTTTTTGATTTTTTAGAGCATAGTAGATATTTTTAATAAATAGATAAAGACATCAAAAATACATGTCCTAGCAGGGGTATATCTGTGATTAAAATAAAGTCCAGGGTGCAAAGTGCAAAAATGCCAAAATTTTACAACATTAATTCAATTTTAAAAGACTAATTTATAATTACAAAACCCGCCAGGGCACCCATGCAAATTACCCCATCATGTGGGACAACACGTGATACGCATTGGGAGGGACCAAAATATAATTATGAAAACATTCAGGGGCCTCCCGATAATTTCTACAAAAATATACAACACGCTTTTAAATTTATTGGACTAAATAATAAATTATAGAACTCGCAGGGGTATACATGTAATTTTTCCCCTCACGTAGGACAACACATGAGGTGACGTGGACTGAACCCAAATGCAAATAAATCAAGTACATGGGCCTAGTTCCAAAATATCCAAAGTATTTAATACTTTAACTTTTATTTACAGAACCAAATAATAAATAGAAAAAGTTTGGGGCAAAAAGTGAAATTTACCCCATATCTGCACGGATCGGACGGCTATCTTGGATTCACTTGAACACGTTGCGCACATCAGATGGCTGGTGGCGCTTCAGTGTTAGACGGCCAGGATTTAATCACTGGGAACGATCTGACGACGATGGCGGGGCAGCATCCAACGACTAAGGTTCAATCTGGGGCGGCTCCCCAGATCCGATTGTATCTGCTCTCCATGAAGAACAGGAAGAAGAGCTTCTTCCCCAAGCTTCGTCCTTGATTTCCTCCCTCCTACAGGTTCTTCTTCGATGGCGAGAGGCTCTGCACGTCCGGTGAGGCTGTCTGCATCTATTGGTCGTCACACGGAGGTCCGGGAGCCTTTGTATGGTCCTGGCGAGCCCGATGAAGTTCAGAGCTCCTGGAACCTTCATCCCTGCGAAAATCGATGCCCTTTGGAGTCCTTTGACCTTCCAGACCTGCAGAAGAATTACATGCAAGACAATGGAGGGTCCAGGAGCCTTGCTGGTGGATGAATGGATCAACGTGAGGCGGGCAGAGGTGCTCCAGCGAACGGCGGAGTGGAGCACCTTGATCTCCAGATCCACGATGGATCTGGAGAGAGAGAGATGCACGGGATGGTCGTAAGATGCTCAGGAGTGAAATGGGCACGGGAAATAGGATGGAGAAGCGTTGATGATGCACGGAGGAGCTCGCCTGAGCTCGACTCCGGCGAAATACGGGCTAGAGTGATTAAGCTAATATAACTATCTAGGGATTAAACTAACTATTGGAAATAAAAGCTAGAAGCAAAATTAAACAAAATACATAGAAAAGACGTAGCTCTTATACCTGGGGGATGCCCAGGGAGCAGGGTCGCCGGCGACGGCGGTCGTGGGTGCACCCCGGCCTCCTGGAGCTTCACCGAAGCACGCACCACCTCCTCCTGTCACGAGAAGATGATTGGGATCCAAGGTTAGGGCTCCTAGGGCTTTAATGGTGACAAAATTTGAAGAAGGATGTGGAAGGTATTATTTATAGACTTTGTTGAGTACCCTTATTGACCGGTGAAAAATGGTTATTTAGGCGTATGTACACGTGATTAAAATGCATAGGGTGTATGTACAATGATCAATGATGAATTTTCATGAATGAAGTGATCGCGATTGAGCGATGTAGCGGTCGGGAAAAAAAGACGCAAAATAGGAGAAATGATGGGATGTGTCAAATCAGGAGGAGAGGAGACTGTTGACCGACGGTCAACTTTTGGAGCGCTGCCATTGGTCCATCTCAGCCAACTACACGACAAACAGACTGATTTTATTCGAAAATAATTATTTTAAAATAGTAAATGATTTTATTAATTTTTGAGTATACAATAAAAAATGTTTATTATTTTATGTAGTATTTTATTATGATTTTTATTTATTATTTGACGTATTTTATTACAAGTTAATTTTTAATGGCTTCTTTATAAGTATAATTACCTATATTTTGTACATTTTTATTTTTATTTTGTATATTTTATTTTATTATTTTATTTTATTTATTTATAACTTATTTTTGTGAGTAGAAATATATTTTTATTTTATTTTTATGATGTTATTTGTATACTTAATAAATAGATATGTATATTCATAGGTATATTTATAGGTATGTTACCTATGTTTTATATTCATCTTTTTATTTTGATGTATTTTGTTGAGTTTTGGTTTGGTTTTGTATTTTTAATAGAATTTATATAATATTTACGATATTATAAAAATATGAAAGACTAAAGAATTAAAGAATATATTCCCTTTTTATTTATATATATATAGAAACATACGTATTTTGTCTATTTTTTACATAAACTTATTTTATTTCCCATTTTCTTCATGGTTTTATTCTAGTTTTAATGTACACATAGGTTATAAATAATATTTACAAAAATATAAAAATATGAATTTGTAAAAATAATAAGGGATGAATAAAATGAATACTTTAATCGGTAGAATGTACAATGAGGGCCCAAAACCTAACTTTCATCCAGTAACTCCAAAAATATAAAACCATCACCATTAAATAGCTTGTAAAAAGTTATATACAATTAGAGCTAATTTTGATATGTTTTGAGTTTTTATTGAAAAGATATGGTTCTGTGAAGTTTGGTTTCTGGCTTTTTATTTTGTGTATAAAGTGCACTCAGTGTATTATTTTTGTACAAACACAATTTTGTATTTTTAGTTATATTATTATCTATAGCTTTTATGTTCAAAGCTTATTTATTTGAAGTATAACAAGTGGACCTAAAAATGGGTCCCAAAAATGAATAAAAATGAATAAAATAAATAGGAATTTAATTGGATTTTTGGCCCTTATCTCCCCCTACTTTCTTCCTTGTCGACCAATTAAATTCTTGACTTGGTCTCGTCTCGAGGTTTAGGGCCATAAAATA